>JAPDSC010046534.1:0-79382 GCA_026290005.1 Latrodectus geometricus
TGTTACAACTTTATTCGTTAGGTAAAACAGAAAAGCAGATGCATAATATTTTTAATTCTGTGATAATTTTATTTCCAAATGAATAATTTAGTTCAATTTTCTTGCATAATCATTTGCACCATTAAATGTTGAAAATACTTGCCACTATTTTGAATGCAAACATGAACACGTTGAACCAAATTATTTTGACACCCTCTGCATTAACATAGAGTATATTGACAAAACTTCATTAATTTTGATTTTAACTCATCAATGCTTACAGAACTTTATTATAAAATTCTTCTTTGAGCTAAATCCACAAGTAATCTAACAAAGTGTGTCTGGTGATACTGTTGACCTGCAGACTATTGAAGTTAAAATGACGTCATAGAATTCCTTAAGCACTTTCATTGTTAGGCTTAAACCATGTGATATCACTACTTATTTTCAAATTTTTGGATTTAAAATTTGTCATCTAAAATTTCTCTTGCAGAAGAAATGATATAACACATATCATTAATTACAATTTTCAATAATTACAGATTCTCTCAAATTACTTATTTTATATTTACGGGTTGATTTTTCAAAAATATACTTGCCTATTATTTCATCACAAAAGCATTGTAAAACAAGTTATAAATTGTCTTCAAAATTAATATCATCTTCCACATCATAAGCGTAAAAGATAATAAAATGTAATCTTAATATTATTTATATTCCCAAAATGTGTAGAAAAAGTATAAGCAATAAATTTCAATCGGCGTAAAGAAAACTCAAGATCCTATTTCGTTTTACCCTACTATGCTATAATTGTAAGATATTGAAATATAAATCATTTTAAACTCATTAAAGAAAGTCAATGTATTGCTGTATAACAGGATAAATAATTTAGTCT
The DNA here is from genome assembly GCA_026290005.1 of Latrodectus geometricus. Taxonomy (NCBI): domain Eukaryota; kingdom Metazoa; phylum Arthropoda; class Arachnida; order Araneae; family Theridiidae; genus Latrodectus; species Latrodectus geometricus. The sequence continues at coordinate 875 of JAPDSC010046534.1, forward strand.
ATAATATTTCAGTTAGGGTAATTAAGATAAATAATTTTTCCAGGTTTTTAGATGAACTTTTGAAATTCTATATGGTTAAACAATTATGATCTAATGTATTTACAGTGACTATAAACTTTCTGATATATCTAAGTATATTCTATACGAAGTTTGTTTATAAACGACGCAATGTACTATTGAAGATTTTAAATCATCATTGATTTCTATGGTTCTTGGTATAATGCTTTTATTTTTATTTATTTATTTATTTATTTATTTATTTATTTATTTTTGTTGATAAAGGACGCAATGTACTGTCAAAAATTTCAAACCATCATCAATTTCTATGGTTCTTGGTATAATGCTTTTATATTTTGTTGATAAAGAAATGTTGAAAAGGGGCATAATGTACGATTGAAGATTTTAAACCATCGTCAATTTGTATGGTTGTTACATAAAGCTTTTATTTATTATTATTATTATTATTTATTTATTTTTGACATAATTTTCCAAAACCAATAGTGCCTTATTTCAGTTTTTTTTAAATTTAACATTGATTCTTAGAAAATTTTCATCTCAAATATTTTTTTTTCTAATTATTGAAATATGAGTGCTAAATAATGTCAACTTCTTTATACAAATGTAATTTTTCCTGCACTTTCCATGAAAAGTATTTGCGCAGTACCTGAAACATTTTTTGACTCATTCGATTCTAAAAGTAATCTCAATATCATAGTTTTCATTAGAGAACTACAATATCATATAGTATTATAATATCTTCTACAACGTTATATACTCTTAGAATCTCAGTTTTATAGATAATTTTTTTTGAAAGTAATTAATAATTCTCAGTACTTATTTCTCAGGATAATTAGAATATGAAATTAATGATTTTCTATATTTTGCTATTAGTATTAAATGGGTAATTGAGCATGTTTGGATGGCTTTCGATTCACTCCCATTAGAAGATTATAAGTGCAAAGAATTTATACCGTATGCTTAAAGATAAAATAATTTTTAAGCATGTAGAACAAGCACTGGTAGTAATATATCTTAAATATTGGTCAGGAAATTCAATATGAAATTGAGAAAGAAGCATAACGTATTTTAACACATGTGTCATAGTCTTGGTAAGGATTTCTGAAATGAAGCTGTGAAAGCAGCTCAATGCTATATCATAGTATGAAACGACAAACAGAGTTAGTAATTTAAACACATATTCTGATTGACACAATAGACAGAAATATCTTACTAGAAATTGTAACTAAACTAATTAAAATTATTTGAAAGATTTATTCCAGAGCAGTCAAAAATGAAAAATGTTTTTAAAATTTAAATGGAGAAGAATAGCTATTTTGATCTTTCAAATTTGATCTTCGTTGTTGCCACTAAAGTGAGGATTCAATGCCATTTCAATCTAAACTATTTGAATAAATTTGAATCTTTCAATAAGCAACTGTCACTTCGACATAATTTTTGTTCAAAATTCTAAAAATGAGAAAAAGTATAGTAAAATATGTGAAAACAGGAATCTATTTTTCAAAATTTTTAAAACATATAAATTTTGCAACATTTTTTTTATGTTCAATTGTTATTTTCATATATGAGTCAAGTAATAAATAATTCCTGGTATTTGAAATAAAAATTTATTAAAGTTTCAGAAATTTAATTTGAAATTTAAATTTAATTAAAATTTATTAATTAAAAGTTAATAAAAATGTATTAATAAAAATAAATTTAATACAAATTAATTATATTTAATTTATTAAAAAAATATATTTTATCTAATGAAAAGTAATTATAAATTGACTTAATATTTTATTTTATTTTGAAACTAGATTCAAATTGCATCAGATCTAAGGCAACATATGATTATAAAACGTAATATTCCATATAAAAAGGAAAAAAAACATTTATTACATAGATTGTCAAAAGAAAAACAATATGCTATTTAAAAAATAATACTTTTCTGAAATTTCATAACTTCAACAATTATTTTCATGGATTTTTTTTTAAAATAATGTATTTCCTATTCGATATCGTTGTAATATTTGCAAGAAGATTTGAAGAAGAATCCATTGATCAATATATCTATTTTATTTAAATTTAAATAATTTAAGAAAGTTTCACTTTTGCAATTTCAATGATATTAAACATAAAATAATTAAAACAAAATGTTTATTATTAATCAAAAAACTGATCAGTTAAATTAAATGCAATGATTTTAGTAACTATTAAATTAAGTAAAAATACTTTTTATTTTTAGAAAGTCATATTAAAATGTGTGTCACAAGAATTGACAGAAGAGGACACATTGATAATTCCTTTACATTAATGATATTCGCTAAGTATTTCTTCCTCACTTAAATCTGCATTATATAATTTATTATTTCTCCGTTAATATCGTAATTTCTTTACTTTATTTTAAAACATCTGCCTAGTCAGTTATTCATGCATTACTATGATCATTTTTTAAAAGTTTTTGAAGACTTCTTCCTTTGCCAATATTAATATATTAGACATTTCATCAAAGGATTATTTTTATGAGTAATTAATGTAAAACTCTATTTTAAAAATTAAACAAGATAAATATCATAAATTAATCATTAATGTCAAACAATTATTATAAACATCCAATATTTTTCAATTAAACAAGATAAATATCATTTTTTATTCATAAATATTGGAGAAAGTTTTTATAAGTGTAAAGAAATATATTTTAACCTGATGCAAAATATGCAATTATTAAAAACAAAATTAAAAATTTGTAATTCTTACTTCACTCAATGTTATCGTACAAAAAAAGTGAAATAAAAATATAGAATTTTTGAATTATTTATATTCATTAGCGAAGAAAATTCATTTTCCTTTCATATAAACAAATTTGAATTTCGGCAAAAGCATCTAACATAAGCCTATTAATTCTTTACAATAAGAAACTTTGTTTAGTTCCTCTTCCTGTGTTTTTCCACCAAGAAACTAAAATCAAAATAAACTTTTTAAAGGATCTTTGAATTTGAAACAATCTATTGTTTTCTTTGTTCTCCATTCACACTGGAAAAATACAAAAGAAGGGAAACACCAGATGTTTCCGAAGTAATAACTCCCGAATAAAAACCTCGGTGTCAAGACAATAGCATTGTCCAAAGACGACAGTAAAAAGAGAATATTAAGAAAACTAAGAAAGAAAGAAAAAAATAGGACGCTCTTGTTGGGAACATAAAATATTGACTCCAGATAGGAAAGGGGTGTGAAGCCTTTTTTTATAAAAAAGAATAAGTTTCTTATTTTATCTGGTTTTTCCCAATTTCTCCAACTTTTCCTACCCACCACTCATGTGCCAAAAACTCTAGGAAGCAAATGCTACCAAATTTCGATATCATCTTAAAACACCAACGCTGTTTTTTCCTGCTTCTTTTGCCTCGCCACACCAGGAAGGAATTTAACATCGATCCTTTTTTTCTTAAGGACCCTACTCCCCCATCATAAAAGAATGAGAAGAGGGAAAAAAGAAGTTTTATCTCAAACACAAGAGCAAGGGAAAAAAGAGATTTTTTCCCCATCACGTGGGATGCATTCAAAAGTAAATTTGCGAAAGGCAAGTGCGAAAAGAGAAAAACATTAGTGCAATGTCTTATTTGCTATGCATTTTTTTTACTTTTATTTTAAGTAACAGGTGCGAGAAAACATAATGGTTTATTTCTTATTGTTTTAAGACTGCTGAAATTTTTTACATCACCAATTAAAATTTTCTGAAGGAAACTTTGAAATTAAATGATCCTCTTTTAAATAAAAAATATAATGGAAGGATTTTTGTTTTTTAATAAATTATGTCTTTCAGGTTTTGTAAACTCAAAAATGAATAATTAATATATATATGTATAAAAATATATTTGGATATATTGGTTTGTTCGGATTTCATTTTCGCTCTGAATCAGATTTTTGCTAGTGTAAAGCCAATAATTTTAAAAGTGTGAGATTGCTAATATCAGAAAGAAGGTAAAAGATAATTAGACTAGAATTGACAGTATACAATTAAATTAAATATGTATTCGTCATACATTTTTCATTGTATATTGTATTTATATATATAAACCCTAAATCTTCGTATCGTTCTTTCGTTCTTGGCGTATGACAGGTTTCAGCTAAATTTCATTTCTTGTGCTTAAACCTCAACCAGTTTCAACAAATGAACTAAAGTAAGTTAACGCAACTTTCAAAAGAAAATTTATTTTTTTATAAAATGAAATGTTATCAGTAATTTATTAATATAACTTTCAAAACATATTCGTATATTTTATTTCGATGCAAACCACGTTCAAAACAACTAAATAAGATGCAAATTCCTGTCTGGTCAGAATAAGGTCCTTATAATATATACTTGAATATTCTTATTAATGTAAAAATCAAATTATGAAATACTTATTACATTAGAAAGTTTTCTTTCAACTACGTCCTTGTAAGAATATTCCTAGGAACAGATATATTGCTATTCATCTTCATAGGTTCATTTTCTACTTCATCGAAATTTTACATCGAGTTAGATTTTCCAATTAAATACTTCCTTTCGGGATATCCAAATTTGAATTCATTACCTAAAACGCTACAGCTCAAATGGTGGAAAACTTTAAAATTTAAATTTCATTTGTCTCAATATATTTCAAAAATAAGTGCTCGGCAGAATTCGAAATTGTAGGCGTTCATTTATTCTCGTTCCTGTTAACAAGGTTTGTCGATTGGAGAATGGGCACATAAATCATCTGAAGAGCAATTCTTAATTTTTAAAGGCCTTCCTCTGCCCCGCCTATTTGCAGAAACTTCTTTAAGCTAATGACAAGGGTAATGGATGGATCGAGTAAAGTAAAGGGTTCATTCCTGGTAAGGAGTTTTCAAGTTAACGAAGGCACCCAGTTCTGGGTTTAAAACGCATTTGCATTTAGAAACAGTTGACTGATGAAATTTATAGATGAAACCATTTGTTTGCATTAATTCCTTATTGCCGAATTCGAAATTTAAAGTAGCATTCATTAATTTCAGAAGTGAAAATTTCTAAGAAAGTAAATTTAAAATCTAGGTATAACTAAAGTTGAACCTGAATTCTAGATAAAGCCTAGGTCCTTCAATAATGTCATTACATTTGATTTCGAAAGTAACGCCGACAATTTCTAGTTTATATGAATTTTGATTTGGGAAATTATCATTTTTGAAGATCCATGTAATTTTTATCCTAATACATTAATTTTACAAAAGTAACATTAATATGAAACAATAATAAGCTTTAGACTAATGAATAAAATGTACAGCAAATTCAGTCTTAAAAGTGCAAAAGAAAACGTTTATTAGTTATTTAAATTAAACAAACTTTTGTATTCGAAATATATTTTATAAAAAATTGTTGATCTCTAAATTTTAAGTTTATAACTCCACTTGAAAAAAAACAAATATTGAAATCTACTTACATATTTGCTGTAATATAATAAAATATTTGATTTGAAGATTAAAATGTGCACTGTTTAATACACACATAGCTGTTATGTACGGTGTCATTAATTCATCAGAATCAACCTATATCCAATTAGGGAAAAATTGTTGGAGCAAAATCTGCTTATGGATTTAAATATTAAGCCTCACTATACTGACAATGAAGAATAGTCATGGAGACGCATGTCAGTCTAATAATATTTTAAGTCATTTGCGATATCAGAAATAGAAATATTTTTATCAGAAAAGTATTTATCGTGTAAAAGTTTCCCTGTCGACATTAGTTGATATAAATATTGAAATTAAATTATAATTTTTTGACAGAAATATTCGAAATAAAAGGAAAATCTTGATCAACAAGTTATTTTTAAGTGATTAAGAATATATGGAAACATTAAATAGCCATCTGTGATTGTTTAATTGAATCTAAAATGTTTAGTGTATAATAGTTTTCCAAATTTGCTGCTGTAATATTGGTTTTCTTAGTTAGAGATGATACAATGTTTCAATTTCTGATGCAAATTTTATTAATCTTAAAATTTTCCTGTCGTTTGTCTTCATAAGAATTATAAAATTCCTGTAATTTCTTTGTGAATTATTATAATTAACAAAACATGTAAAATTGCTGTTCTCTTTTTCTCATTCAAAAAAAAAAACTGCAATCAGAAGCTTCTTTATTTAAGTTCATTATGAAATAATATTTTATTTTATCTGTAAAATTCATTAAAACCATGAGTGGATTTTATTTCAGATATTTGGATTAACATTTTAAAAATATATCTTAATTTTCAACAATATCATAAAAAATTTATGAATTTAAAATTTTATAGGATTATTTACATCAAAAAGCATTTCTTATAAAACAATTCAGTACTAATTTATGTATAATTTCTCAAATACCATACATAAAAACTTGTTTAAAATATTTATTTTAAAAAGAAAATGGAAAATTGCATTTAGTTTTGACATTGTAATTAAATTCCTTATGATAATATTATCATTATAAATTCTAATGGGAGTAATTAATATGAATTATTGGTATTCTACTAATTATAGTCTATAGTGCCGGATATACAAATCGATCTTCAAAAATCTTTAAATAATTTATCAAAATTATTATGCATATCTCGTTAAACGAAAAAAAAGTATTTTCTATGTAGTTTAATTTTTTTATCCTTAAAAAATTCTTTAATGAAATTAAATTTTCAATTGAACTACTAAAAAAGACTTAATTTTGTTGATACTTGAATGAATATAATTCATTCTTTCTGGAATCTTTGATAAAATTTTGAAATTTAACAGCCTATAAAATAATTATATTTTTTATTATTTCTACATTTCAATATGTGTTACATACATAACATTTAAACCTGATTTATTGGAGTTGAGAAACACATCTTGTTTCTTGTTTTGTTCTTAAAATGCTTAGAAAATGTTTTGCAAAAGTTACATTTTTGAAAAGAATCAACAACTGAAAGTACATTCTTCAGAACTAACAATAAAATATGATTAAACAATATTTTTTAATTGAAGAAATATATGAAATGTTTTTATTTAAAATTTAAGTTTTAAAGTTGCATATTTATAATAATATTAATAAGAGAAAAATTCGTATTAACTGTTATTAAAAATTCATTATCTCTTTTCAAGAAAATAAATATTTAAAGAATCTTTCTGTACTTCAAGCAATTCAATTTGATAACTGAATTGTTAGAGTTCTTGCTTCGATTTTACGGTTCTGGGGTTCGACTTCCATATAAGGCATGAGTGTTCGTAAAGGATTAAAGTCCATTTTGGACCATAATTCTTTGTGTGCAAAAATGACTGTTGAGCGACAAGCAAATTAATCACCACGTGTGACTTGTATACAGCTTATTTTAATTTACTATATACTCAAAATTGAGCAGCTGATTATGCTTAACAAATTATTGGACATTGAAATTAGTATGATTAAATACAGAAAACATTAATTTCAAATTAAGAATTTAAAACGAAGAAGATAATAAAAAATTAGTTTATTTGTTATAAGAACTTTTTCATAACTTAGCCTAGACAAAAGCTAACTGAAATGCTTCATGAAACGTTTTTTTAACACTAAATGTCCTTTTAGGACCTGAGGCTCTTAAACAAAACTCTTAATTATTCATTTTACTTTAGTAAGCAATTGTTGAGTATTTCAAATACATTTTTCATACATCTGTCGTATTCAGATGCAAAAGAGAAGCCAGATGGAAAGCCCGACACATTGCTTTTATAGCCAATCAAGCGTGAAGATTATTTCACTGTATTTTATCCTTTTCTCTTCAAAATACTGCTTTCATTATCTATAATTAAAACACAGCCGTTGTTTTCCCAGTAATTAATTATTCCAGGATTAATTTTGTTTATTTCTGCTTCTGTAGAATGCACCAAGATGGGGAGTCCCAGAGCTTGTAAAACAAGATGTGTTTGCTACTTAGTCCCACTTTAAATAAATTAAATTCCGCTGTCGTTAATCATTGCAATGACTAGAGAATTGAGGATTTCCAGCTAGAAGACGAAATGAAACATGTTTTTTACAGAGTTAATGTACTGTTTTATTCTAACTTTAGATGTTTAGAGAAGACAAAATACTTTTTTGCAAAGATTTACATTTTGACAATTAGGAAATAAAATCTAAAAACGAGTTTTCAATTTTATTTTTCAATTGAAAATAGATCGCTTAAAAATGAATGTAAACAGGAATATTCACCATTTTCTAAGAATGAAACTGTAGATGATTTATAGTATGCGCTATACACCATTAGAATAAAAAGAAATGATAACAAAATTAAGGCAATTATTGAAACGCAGTGAATTTTTCATAAGCTGGTGAACTGAAGAAAAGGCAATGGCATGCAAAATGAATGAGCCAAACAAGATTGGTCTAGCGGTATGAATAACAATGTCCTTAATTAGTGTTTCAAAATATTTATTCCAAATTTTAATAGGAGTTTATATTACCTGTTAATGTATTTCTAAATATACATGTTATTAAGTTATTTATGTAACCATGATTAATACTCACTATTCAAAACATCTCATTAGATTCAGACATTCTCTATTGGATTCAAGGCAGGAAAAAGTGCTAGCCATTGCAATCGAGGAATTATTTCAAGTTATACGTATTATTTTAAAATCCAAGCCTTCTGCACCTTTACATTATCATCTATACACAAGGTAAAATGGTCTAAGAAGGAAATAAATGCAGATTGAAAATTTCTCTCCGATAAATAATTTCTTATGCATCCAAATGGGAAGGCATAGTGCCACTGTGTGTTCTACTTGTATAAACTATGAAATCATGTATGTTTTTAACTAAGTCTAAAAAGAAATTGTGAGCTTGAAATTAAACTTTCAAGAACCATCGGATCCGTACTTGATTGCACAAAATCCGGACTCAATGAAAAAAAAATTATATCTTTCATTTCTGTGATGAATATGTTCTTTGGAATCGTTATTTAGAACATTAATAACATTCATGTAACTTTCCGCAAGCAATTTGTTGGTTGATCATTATTTATGTAGTTTTTGGATTTTTGATGAGCTGAAAGGTACCTATAACGCAGAACTTATTAATACTAAATAAAGCTTCTGATTGTTGCAACTCTAATGCATCTAATAATAAGTCATTGAGACGCAGTATGCCCTTTCTCAAAAGTGACTGATTGTCGAGGGTTTACATTTAATGGTTCGATTGATTAAGGACACTTTTTCCTCAGAATGGATCCTTCTGATTCCCAAACAGCTTATTTTTGAAATCAAAAACATTCTACTATATTTTAGAAGTTTCGAACAAAGAAATGAAAAAAAATGCGCTTAAGTATTTGCAATGCCACTAAAGAAATAACATCTACTGAAATGGGCCTGTTTGCTTACATTAGATTATATAGCTCTATGTGTATGTAAATATTTTCGCAAGAAAGCTTTCATATTTTATTACAGAAGTTAATATTCAGATTTCATTATCATAAATTTTTTTGTTCTAGATAATATATCTTTTTATATTTTCATCTTTAATGTGACGTGTCATTTCCTTCCTTTTTTAAAAATAAAACTCTCGACAAAATTTCATACTGTTTCAAAACTTTTAGATCTGAATAGTTCCTCATAATTTAGTTTGTTAACTAATATTTCGAAACTAAACTATAATGAATTGCGATTTTTTATGTTTTCATTTAGAACAAACTATTTAAATATCCAAACTTTCAAATGAATAAAAGCATATATATTGCTGCTTTCAGTTGAAGCTTAAAAATAGAAGTGAAACTATATTTATCAAATCTATTTCAATATCTAGTGAAGTGTACTAATTTTATGTGGTTTTGTTTGTCCACTAACAGTCATTTATTAAACAATAGAGCTACTTAAGCAGGATCAACAATTCAAAGTGTATTTTGAGTCTCTGCAAACACTACAGTACTGATATGGGATTCCATCCCACGAACAATTGAACGCTTCCCATTCGGCAGCTATCTTAGCGTATTTGATTTCATGAGAACTGAGAAAGCATATTTTGCTTTTGCAATGATTGCCATAATCATTGCAAAAAAAAATTATGTTAATGAAAATATAAATATTTTTAAATAAAATGTTTTGTCTTAAATTAAAGATATATATATGTTACCGTGAAAGTCCGAAATCTGGAGAATGTCGACATTTGCTGGTGAATGTCAACATTCACGTAGTCGCTTGGTGTATGTCCGAAATATTTGCTAGATATCCTCATTTCTCACTTACACCGGCAAATGTCGACATCCACAATGCACTAATGGTGAATCTTGAATATGCGTTTCATCTCTCCGTATCCGGAGAGGAGAAATGCAGATTTGCATTTTTTTATCTCAATATTTCAGGCGTGAAAAACGTCACATGTGTGACGTAACTTATCGCCTCTCTTAGAAAGGAGGAGTGACCAATCACGGTGAGTAGAGGAAGTGTAGAGGATTTTTAACCCGCGGGACAAACCTGACAACAAACAAATTAAAAACAAATTAAATGCTCTAGGCCGCACCTCTTTGTTGACGTTGCCTTCTGTTATCTCCTTTTCGAGCTCTTTAATCATCTTTTCAAATTCCACAAAGCTTGTCTGTGATTGTCGACATATACCGGCGATGGTCCGAAAATGCAAGAAATGTAATCAATTGTACGGTCTTTCACCAACGTTTTTGGTATGTGTTGACATTCACCGGTGAATGTCGACATTCTCTGATTTCGGTCTTTCACGGTAACATATATATATATATATATATATGCCGTATGCTTCCGATATTCCAAAAAACAAATATTAAAAATAATTTCCTGATTTATAAGGTGAAATAATAATAATTTATGCTAGGTGATTTATTTTGTTTTTTAGGTATAGCTTATATTTATGTCACATCAAATAAAACAATAAATAATGTAAACTTTTACAATTTTGTTCTTTCATAAGGAACAAATTTATTCTTGAATTTGATATAATGAGGAACGATGTTATGAAACTACGTTTGATAAATATTCATGTTTGGAATTCCAGATTCGGAATTTTATTCTAATCGCATTTATATTTATATTTTCTTTAAAAATTAATCATTCATTTTCCTTCTAAAAAAGTAGATTTTACAAATATATGTTGAATTTATTTTCCTTATTATATAACAAAAATTTTGAAATTTGCTTTTATGAAGTAATATGAAGGACGATTTCTTTAATGACTTTATAAATTTAATTCTTTTCAAAACAGGTTCTTACTTTTTTTTTTAATAAAAATTTCAGTTAAAAATTATTTTGTAAATGTACCTAAGGTATCATAAATGGAATGAATTTGCATTTTTTGAATAATTTATATTATTTAAAAATAAGTTGATTAAATTAATTTTGTTCTTATCCCTATACATAACAATTTTTCTAAGTAATGAATACTTGAGAATTACAAATTTAAACATAAAATTTCACAAAAAGGCTCACTGAACAATAAAATAAATAACGAATTTAACTATAAAAAACATGAAAATAATTAATTTAATAATGAATCTTTTTTATCCCATGTAAAACTATACGTCATTATTGTGTCTGAGCTTAATTTTAGATTATATTATTATGTTATTTTAATAAACACAATATTTAAAGATATTTTGTTAATAAAAAGATAAAAATAAAATTATGAGTTCAAATCAATATTTAATAACTTTTCTAGCAATAATTTTCCTTTACTATAATTTTTAATCATTTTATTAAATGGAGGGCGAAATATTTGGTTAAGACTGTGCGCTCATTCTTAATCATAGTAATATAATGTTTCCCTTTATATTTCTGTTTTTATGTTATTCAGTATAACGCTTTTATGTAACTAATGTTTTATGTACTAATAAAATCATTTCAGCAAAAAATTAAAAATATTTCTTTTCAATTTTTAAGTTTTTTTATGCATTATTGTTATGCTGAAAGATAAAATTCTAATAAAGTCCTCTAGTAACTTGAATCAAAATCATTGTCACACATTTCAATTTTTTCAGCACATTTCTGTAAATTATTATATGATAGCAGATCAATGACTTAGTCCAATCAGATTCTTACCCAATTGCATATTTTTATAGATATTCTTTCATGGTCTTTAAAATTTGTAAACTTACTTCCAATATTTTGTTCTTGCACTAAATTCAAAAGAATTTCAAATGTAAAAATTACAGTTAAAATCTTATCAATACAAAATAATTATTGAAACTTTCTTTTGCAGAAAGATTTTTTTTTTGTTTTTGATTTCTATATTTAGGTAGAAAATTTTAGGTGTTCTGAATTGTTATATGAACTTAACTTCTTTATTAGATATTTTACATTAAGGAAACTGATCTTTCTCTAATCTAATGAGCAAATGTTTCATTATTTGAGTATTCAAAATCAATCATTTAAAATAAATTTCGGATTCTTCATCACTATTATATTTAATGTAATGGAATTAATTTACTAATTCCTAATAAAAAACTTAAGAATTGATGTGCTTTAAGATAATGCTTATTTTTATTACTTAATTAGAATATGGCTATTAAGAGACATGTTTTTTTTCAATTCTTGACGATAAAACAATATTTTTGTTATCAATTTTACATTTCTGTTTCAAAAAAATAATATTTATCTTGTTAAAAATACAACTATACTTTCTGTTTTTATAGTTAGTTAATTTTTGAAAAAAAAATAAAGTATCATCTCATTCTTTCATTTCTACTATTTTAATTTCATTTTAATATTACCAAGTGCTGTTACACAAAGTTTCATGAATATTACGAATTTGAATTAAAGAATGGTAATGTCTTTAATCTTGATTATGAATGATATGCCTGATGCTCATTTCATAATTATTTTCGTTAAGAATGCTAACAACTGTTAGATAAGTATACATACTGTTAGATAAGTAAAAAATTCGTGTTTATGAAAAGGATTTCTCTATTATTTTTGTATGTTGTTTTCCTATTATTTCATATTTTACACGTTATTTTTTAAAACAATATATAAATGCTTCATAGTTGAAGAATAATAAACGCATGGCGGAATAAACTATTTTTTATAACCAAACGAGCAATCTACCCTGAAACATCTATAGAAATATTTATATTTGTATAGAAATTGCTTTCTTATTTATTAGAGGAACATTTGTAGAACAAAATTTGTTAATTATAAGTTTTTAATCTGAAATACCAATATTCTGAAAATGGGAAATTTTGGATTTTCTTCCTATGTTAATAAACTAAGAATTTTAGATATCTTTCCATTCTAACGTATTTTCAATATAAACTGTTTAACAAAAAAATTAAAATTTAAAGTTAAATAAATATTGCTTTCTCATAGAATTTACTGAAATTGCGAGTAAGAAAATTGAACATAATTCCTCTAAATATTTAAGATTATAAATATTAAAGTTAATAATAGAAAAAAGTATATTATCTTGATTAGAATTATTTTATTCAAAAATTTTATAAGAGTTATTTATGATAAGAATTCACAGACTATGATTAAAAGAGAAAAATATTAATTAAGTATTTGTTAAGAAGCTATCTTTGATATCAAACTTGCAATGCAACTTGATACATGATCAGCAAGCCAATTAGTATTTTGAGTCAAGCGAAAGTATTTACTTAAAATATAAAATGAAGAAAATATCAAACGAGAATATTCACCATAATACTGAATCTCCTCATCAAAATCATCTAAAATATTATATTTATATATGTTACCCGATGCTAACATATTTATTCCTTACGCACTTATTTGTTTAAGAGCTACTTTATTAAGAGAATGTTTTGCCTACACATTATAATACACATTGCTGAAATTCAACATAAATATTCTTATAAAATATACTAAAAGGAAATTATCACATAATTTTATAATCCTAAAACTTAAATTAAATTTATGTATATATTAATATATATTGAATAAAAAATAAATCTATGTAATAAATAATTAATAATGTATAGGAATTACATACAAAATTGATTAATAAAACAAGATATCTTGGACTTTCATATTCATAGAATGTTTCTTGATATAGAAACAGAAAAGATGGAATAAACTATACACGCAACAATTTTTATAAACAGCATGAAGAGTAAGTTATTTGTGACCAATTACTCGAGAAAATAATCTCACACTTAATGCTGTCGTATAACGATGAGTTTGTATGTTGTTCTGAAAGCTATGTAAGTTAAATATAGGGTAGAAGTTACTAGTATAACTAGAAGTTAAACAAGAAATTATGTTCATAAGTCTGTTTTAATACTTCAAAAGTTTTTAATAAGCATAAATAAGCATATAATTCTAGATAGCCAGAAAATATCCTTTAAAAATATATTCTTATATTAATGACTTAGATTGAAACCATTAATCCTTTCTTATAAGTGTATTTTGTAGAATAAATTTTATGTTTCATATATTAAATTGCAAACAACTTTCTTTCTGATTACTGATTTGTCTCTTACATTCAGTTTTAAAATTTCCTTGAATAAAAGGAGTTACCTTAGAATTTATGTCAAAAATTCGACTGCCTTATTAAGAAATATTAAAAAGATAAGTATTCAAATAATACATTAAAGAATCCTATGAAGGTTATATAATTTATTTCTGCTACTCAATATTTCATATTGTAGCTAGGCTTTCTTTTAAGGTTAATGAAATTTTATGTTTCTAAATTTTTTTTCAGCTAATGAGTGTGTAATGTTTTAAAGTCATTATTTTTTCGTATTGTAAAGTATTTCTGTTTTCAATAAAAATTTGAAGTGTTAAATCAGTTATATTAGATTATTGTACCTTTTTTATAACTGGAGATCATTTTAAAATAAGTTCACTAAAAATGTTATTTTCACAATATTGTAACTATTGATTATAACTCAATCACTTAAAGATACATAGAAAAATCAAGAAGACTTGCACTAAGCAAAAATTGTATAAGCAAATATAAATAAATGCATAAAATTTTCAAGCAGAACATTTACAAGTATTATTTTGAGAAATAAAAGCAATAAAAAGTTTTTGTTAATTGTGTTTCAAAAATCCAAACAGTCTTATGTCATTGTATATGTAATTGTTTCAAAGGTATTCAATGGCAATTAATTAAATATCTTGCATTTTGTAAGTATAATTTGAGACAATTTGTTCCAGTAAGTGTTGAAGTAGCTTAAGTTGCAATGTAATACTATGGTTTTCATTAGATCATAAAGATAATTATATTTATTGTCTGTTACACTTGCAAATTCTTAAGTTGCAGTACTTACTACAGCGAGGCAGATTTAATTAACCCTCGTATGCAAAAAATGATATTTTAATGTCAAAAAAACCCTAACCAAAACAATAGCGATGCTGTACTACCTTCCCAGGCGAGAAAAACTTGCTGTGACACGTTATCTGAGCTCAGAACAAAGCAAATTATTAAAAATCACACAGTCAAATCTAAAAATTTAAATTGACGTTTATGTAGGAAATTTGAGTTTCTTTGTAGTATGCTAAATTGCGTTGACAAATTGAGATTTAATTTTTCAGTAGTAAATCCATGTTGAAATGTATGAATTAAATATTTAAAGACAAAAAAATGTCGAATGATTTGTAACAAATGCTGCTTTTAAGTCTTAACTGAGGGTATATTCGAAATCTATTTTCGAAATCTTTGCAACAGGTGAAATTTTCAAAATTTAATTTTTATTTCTGAGGTAGTTTGTATAATTTTCTTTTAATAAATACATCTATTCTGTAAATTCCTCTCATTTGTGACAAATATAAGGTTAATTATCTGCAGTAGATATACTGATATGGAATAAACTTTTGATTAACATTCTATAAATAATAACATTTATCGAATAAATAATAATTTTCAGATATAATACAAAAGGGCATATAATTTCAAATTTCTCAATAATTTTAGTTGAAGGCTGAATACATTATGGAACGATTACAAATTCTCTTAATTGGCATGAAAAAATATGAAAGGAATGTTTTTCAAATTTCTGTAAATGTAAGGCTTCACAACGAAACTGAATCCTTGATTATTACAATACAACTTAGTACATTAGTAAACTCTTAAATTAAAAATTTAAATTTTGAATACAGAAACGTAGGTATATGTATATTTCGACAATTAAAAAACTGCTTAAAAATAGAAATAAATTTAAATATCTTCTGAAATAATTTCAAAGTATCCAAAATATATGATGTAAAAGGCAGACATTGAAAAATAAAATTGCTTTAATATCACTTTGAATCTTACTTAACTCTGTTTACAGTAATATATTTCTCTACTTTCTTTTTCTCTTCTCTTTCCGTATATATATATATATATATATATATATATATATATATATATATATATATATATTAACTTGTACTTGTTTTATTTACAGATTTACTGATATTTGTTCTAGTGGCAAATATTACTTGTATAATAGAATAATAATATTTTTACAAAATCCTAGTATTTTAAGAATATTAAATTAAAACTTTAATTGAAGAACTTAGCTTATCATTTATGTAAAATTTTGTATATTAGTACTTTATGCCAAATGCTTTAGATTACATTCAAAATCCTATTTAGAATAACGTAAGTAAGAAACAAAATTTTCGACCTCAATATTTTTTCTAGTAATTAATAAAGAAACTCTTTGATACTAAAATTTAAATTTTTTGTAACTGACCAGATTACATTACTTAGCGATTTTCAACATTAATTTCATGTTAAATTCATAAAATATTTTTTTTTTTTTGGTTTGAAAATATACGTTTTTTTATTGTTGTTTATTGAGACCCATAAGTAGTTTTCTCATCAATATATTTGCTTTTTCTCAGCAATTTAATTTAAATGCAAGTTCAGATAACTCTGAAGTATTTTATTGATAAAATTTCTGTTCTTATTCATTTCAAGAAATCTTAGTTGTAAGATTTATTATTTTCAATTGACTGTCAATATTATTAATATTGAAAGTAACAACAATTGCGGAAATTTATAAAAATTTAATGTTGGAATTGTATTTCATGTCATATTTTAAGTTCTTGAACAAATATATTATTTGTTAATTTAAAAAATATGACTTAATATATATATTTTATTATTATAATTCTATTAAGTTTAGGTATCATTCGATATTTTTAATATTATCAAAAATTGATAGAAACATTTATTCTAGGTTATTTTCATTCAAAAATCAGTTATCAGATTTTCTATAATAAAAATGCATTAAAAATGTAATATTTATTTTTAAGTAATTTTATAAAACACTTATAAAATGAGAAATGTGTTTTCAGCAGAAGGAAATCTCTTCATTTTCATTCATTTACAAATACTTTATCGGATTATATTAAAAGTAATATACAATTAATACATAAAATTCAATGTAAATAATTAAATTGTATTTATAAAGAACTTTCCTTTTCTAATGAATAACCCAATATTTAATGTATAATCAATATAAACTTTAAACTTATATTCTTCATTAACTGTTGTTCAGAATTTGACACCCAATTTTACTTCTTGCCAATAAAATGTCTTTAGTTGACTATAAAAAATAAATCTCATTTATTTCCTTCTCTTGCGGCGATTGAACTAACTTCAACAACTTCAGGCAACCATCGAGAAGAGTTTAAAGGAAACGCCACCTCAAACTCAATCTACCTCCTGCGGAAATCGATTTTAAAATCCGAAATTAAAAGTCCCCGAATCCCTCTTCGATTGTCAATATTGTCTCGAAAAATGTTGTTTGCTCCTCTTCTTTTCTTGTTTTTCCCTTAGCAGAAACTCGCTCCAAAGCATCGAATAATCAATCTCGAATTTCGAGAACATTTTTTTCCCCTTTCTTGTTTCCCGAAAGACGCATCATTTCCCTTCCAACGTAGAAATAACTTCAAGGAGGACAATAACAAACTCCCCCTTCTCCATTGAAATAAAAGAAAATCTTTTTCTAGAAAGGGGATTTGGTAAAGTAAAAAATCCCTATCTTCCTGCTCAAATATATGAAAAATTTGCCTAGAAAACTTTTTTCAAAAATAAAAGTTTTTCCTAGCGAAATAAATAACTGATTTTGATAGCTTAAACATTCGATCTAGTGGCTTAAATATTTGCTCATGAAGAATTTCATGTAATGTAAGTGTATTTTTTACCTTCCATACGAAACTGCTCAACTCTCAATATTTATTACTGAGGGAGAGTTTACTTCTAAAAAGATATTAAATTATTTTACGTGGGCTTGTTTATTTGAAAGTTCATATTAAAAAAAATACTAAACAGCTAAGTATTTAGATTATATAGAATAAATTCAAAATGTGTTTAAAAAACCTTTAATGTGGAATCTATTACATAGAATCAATCGATATTTGAAGTTCTTGTCATCGTTATATGCAAGTAACCTGCTTTATAAACTAATTCATTATATTATCATATATTTTATTAAAATCTACATTTTAGTTTTATTTTTACCTCAATGTGCTTAGGAATATAAATAGAACCCAATATTTACAATCGATAAATACATTATCTACTTTCATTATGAGTAGTAAATTCACCCATTCTCAATTAAATAAAAATAAACAAAATCAAAATTTATACAATAATATTTAATAATCATTGATAAATGTTATTTAGAACATGTTACTTAGATAATTTTACATTTTTATTTGTGATAGACGCCTTTAGTGGCAAGTTCTTATATAAAAATGAAACATGAAAAATATAATTATGTTGTTTTATTTAAAATTATTATAATTTTTTGCTTAATTCATAATTTATTTAGGTGTAATCTTTTTATATAAGTTTTTTCAATGTAATATGTACAGTAATTATGTATGACAGAAATTGAAAACCACAAATAATATATGTGTTTGAATATTCTATGCAAAGTTGTTAAAATTCACGTAAATATAATTTTTACCTATGAGTTAAAAAAACCCAGGAAATAAAGAACTTCACTAACTATATTTCTGTAAAATAAAGAGTTATTATAAGAAATTACTTGGGAAGAATACAAGCAAAGCTTATTTTCATTTCCTTTTTGAAAAATGACCACTAACATTATCTTATGAATAATTAAATAATACGTAAGTATCAAATGATTATTTTTATTTAATCTATTACCATTCTTAAACAATTTTATTCATTCAAAATTAATAAGCAAAACTGATAAGAGAATTTAATTGTACCATAAAAAATATACAATTCTGACAATTTATTCTAAAAATTACCGTGGGTACAAAAATAAGATACTATTAAATAAGTTAATTTGCTATTATGAAATCCTTTTAAAAATCCTAAAATTCATATTGACAAAGAATTTTCTCAGTTATTTTCATAATCGACTATACAAATTTCAAATTTTGATTTAGATATAAATTTGAATATATTGCAAATAACCACTTTTATGACAATACAATTTATATTTCTTACCATTTGAATAGCTTTACAAACCCAAAAATTAATAAATTTGAGTCTTATCATAAATTTTAACGCGTTCCTTAAATTATTTGAAACTCTTTTAATAATATGTATATTTATTAAATATTTTGTTTTAAAAATAAATGTGTAAGTTTATTTTAAGTGTTTGAATGAATAAAATAGATTTCCTGATATTGAAAAAAACACAATTGATCAGAAATAAAAACTGTAATTAAAAAACTTGAAGAAAACCCTATTATATAAATTCAAATATTTTAAATAAGAAAACAAACATCTTATCACAGTTTTTAATACATTTTCAAGCATTACTTCCCTTTATTTTAACATGAATTTTCAATTTTCTTTCCTCAATTCAATTAGAACCATTTATCAAGTTCCATTGAATAAAATTCACCGAATGATGTGTATATACATATATGTATATATATGTAGCATTTTTTCAAAAGTAGTGGACATCTTAGAATTTGAACTAAATTAATTGTGTACCATGCATTGATATTGTAATAACAAACATAGCTGAAATTGCCACACAACTATAATCAGCTAGGTTTGAGTTGATTGAAATCGGTCTCTTAATTCACCATTCAGATCAATGAGATTCATGATTACAGGAATTTCGTCCCTTTATCCAAGTAATGAACCATTTGGCGATATTTCCCATTTCAAAGGAGAAGAGATAAATTAACCAGGAACAGATCTGTGTAAAAGAGGTTATTGAACTTTTAAAAGAACACTACTTTTAATGAGCACTTCATGGTTTGCTTAAATATGAAATTATTATTTAAGCATTTTCATTTTTTTTGAAGAAATTATATCACTTAATAAAGCAATTATATTAAATTCATAAGCAATAATAACAGTAATTTATGTTATATTTATAATATGCTCTACTACTTTACGCAAACTCAAACTTGAATGTTTGAGGCTCATATAAATTGAAAATTATTCACTACTGAGGTTAGTGGCATTATTTTTTTATTTGTAATTTCTATGCATACACCGTAGCTAAAATTATTCTTAAAGAGATTTATTGCCACCTACCCTGTTTAGTAGTCAGTGTACCTGATTGTTGATAAGGAGGTTCTGGGTTTGAATTTCGGTTCGAGCATGGATGTACTTCTTCTCTTCCCTCCCCTCTCTTTCTCCTGTCTTTGTTCTTTCCTTGAATAAATGGGTCATGAATGGTTGCATACGCATAAATGATTACTTATGGCATGTGTGTAGTGAGGAAATAGGCCCAACAGCCAAATTGCGGTTCAGTTGGAAAGTGGAACAATGCACCCCATACTACCTAGTCTAGCAACAGCAACAACCAGACAACAGCAACAATAGATTTGTTCTATTCATAATATATATAAGTTACAAAAATAAAAGGTGAAAAAGAGACATTCGTAAATATTTTTGCTAATTGTTATAGCCGTTATATATCGTGTTGTAGTAATTAAGCTATTTTTGAATTATGTTGAAAGATGTTTTAAAATCGTTCGTCCTGTCGTTGTTCGTCTCATTGTTATTTCATTAACCCTGGCCTATATTCATATTTAAAGAAAATACAGAAGATTCCAAAGCACACACCTACCATATGAGTAATGAATGGAGAAAATAGAAACGCAAAGTCCATCTCAAATTTTATCATGTGTATGAGATTGAATCCATGAACTAACGATTCTAAGACATTGAATGAACTACATTAGTCAATAACGAAATTTTATTGAAACTGAAAATATTTCCACGTTTTGAATTCATTAGGATTTTTTAGCATTTAATCTCTAAAATTAATATTTGCATTTATTAGAAATAAATTTAAACCTACATAACTTATAATATATTTATTTATAGTTTTATAAACTTAGATAAATATATTATAGTTTATAAAGTTATATACAATATAGTTTTACTAACTTTTATTTTTGTTATTACATTTTTCCAATATAAAAATACATTTTTATACATTTATAGATATTTACAACTCCAAATATCTTCAGTTTAAAATATAGCCAGTATTTGTTGTTCTAAGTTGTAAATAAAGTAATATATAAATGCCAAATATTTGCAGTATTAGAGCCCAAAACAAATCTCTTCCATCATACAATTTATAGTAAGCACTTCAAACTGAAACTCAAAATACTACATAGATAGCATACTACATTTAATTCCTAAGCAAGATTCTGTCCGATAAAGCTCTTATATCAAATACAGTGTCCCTTCTCTGTAGCTCTAGACAACATTTTTGATACTAACTTTTATACATCGAAATAGAAACTCATAGCTATTTCTAAGAGTTTTCTGCCGAAACCCTTTCCGTGCTCTTAACCGGCTCTCCTATGGGTACTTAGTCCCAGAAGTGTCATTGTAAAGATTTTGATCAAGTCAATCGAAACTTTTGGGGAAGATAAAAAAAAGGGAAAAGGAAAGGCAAAAAATCCCTATCGAATTTCGGAGGAAAACCAATTTTAAATCAGCTTGTGAATGTGAGACCTTATTTTGAGGAAAAAGTGAAAATCCACACTTTTGCAGTCTCCCAACACCATTGGAAGTGAAAAGGAACTTTTTATTACTTATCCCCGAGGAACAGGTTTTATAACGAAATGGCTAACCGTGTCGGACGGAATAAAACACCTAAGCCTTTATATAGAATGGACTGAACAGTTGCTGTGATTTGTTGAACTTGAAGGTTATTTGGAAGATTCTGGGGGATCAAATAGAGAGTGCATTTTTATGCAGTTAATCCGTTTATATCAAAAAGTAAGGTACAGATTAATTCTTTTGTTATCAAAAGTAAAAGTTTTTGTAGAAATATAAAAACTAAATATATTTTTTACATTGAGATAATTGAGATAATATATTGTCTTATTTAATGTTATAAATAAATTACAAGTAGGAAAGAAATACATTATACAATCTCAAAAGGACATTTAATGTATTCTTTATCTAAAATTATAAAGTCTTTATGAAAAAATTTATAATATCATGTTATTATTCTAAAAACGTCGTAACATATAATGGTTAATGAAACATCTTATTACAAGAATCACATAGATAAAGAATTTGAAGGTGTAAAATATTTCTAAATAACGTATGAAAAAATATTTGAATTTAATTAAATAAAAATAAATTTAAAGTTCTAAATGTGGAAGTAATTTAGTTTCAAGTTTTAAGGAACATCTTAAAAATTAATATTTTTAAGATGATTCTTAAATGTGCGTTGGGCTTTTTGCCCAACGGACAATATCTTATTTACAAATATTTTATACATTTTAGTTATAACAGGGAATTTTACTGTCTGTTTGTTTCTTTTGTCACTCAAAGTTTTTTTTTTTTTTTGCACTTTAGTGATTATTATTTTGACTGGGGCCAACTGCTTACTGTTTATTCCTGCCTTTATAAAGTAGATTAAAAATGTAATTAATGCCCGAACAAATATTCTTGCCTGAAGTGGTAATCGAATAAATGAACTGTTGTAAAGAAAGTCAGAAAGTTAATCATTTGACTTACAGCTTGACTAATATTAATTGATGTACTAGCCTTTGTAGTTCAGCATGATTGTTGCAGAGCATAAAAGAAATATAATTATATCCGCAATACCTCCTCAAAAAACATCTTCTCTGATATTTTTAATTTTATAAACTATTCGAAAAGGAGGAAATCATTTTAATGAACTGAATGCCTTTTATTTTCAGTTATATGATGTGACAGAGTTAGTGATTGACGATGAGATGTCTGATCCTGCTCCTGTTGGTGGTGGTCAGGGGGGTCCACGTTGATGCTGTTTCTCCAGGACCATGCAAATCTTGGGAATTCCGATGTCTCAACGACCGCTGCATCACCCAGAACCGTTTTTGCGACGGCACAGATGACTGTGGAGACGCATCAGATGAAGTGCAAGGATGCACCAGTAAGAAATATCAAATTTTAATTGAAAACGCAAATTTTACAGAAATGTGCATATTCTCAATATTTATATTTTATCTTAAATGATTTATGAAGATTATTATTTATTTGCTAACATTTCTCCCTGTCTTTTATATTGCTAATATATTAACCATCAGTGTAAGCAATATTATTTCGAATATTTTTGAAGCTTTAAATTACGGTTTAAGAAGAATGTTTTCAAAATCACAAATGTTTTTTTTTTAAATATTAATTTTTCTGCATTATAACCTCAATTGATATTGTTTTCAAATGTATTTTGAAAATATTATCACAACGAAGATACACTTGTTTCATTTACTGTCTCTTATAAATTAATCTGGAAACAGTTGTAAATGCAGCAATCAAGTAGTAAAATAGTTGCAACTATAAATTTATCGGGTGATTTTAAAGTTAGTATTAAACTTTTTTCTTGTTTGAGTTTTAATGATTGAGCCAAATGCATACACATAAAATTATTTAAGTGAAATGTATACTCATATGGTTTTTAACCTTTTCGTCCCGGTGGTACAACTGTTGTACCACGAAAAAGAGTGTCTCTCAGGACGGCTATGGTACAACAGTTGTACCGTGGATTTTTTCCCCCTTTCAAGCGCTCAACTTTCTCCAGATCAAATTTCGCGGAGCAGTGTAGGGAGATTTAATTGCTGCTCTTTTGTGCCGGAAAGTCGTAAAAACTGGGGACTTGTCTGGGGAGAATTTTGGCGAAAAACGGATTTATTTGCTCTTTTTTTTAAAAGCAAAGCATATTCGTCCTCATTCTAACAATTTTTTTCATTGAAACTAGTTGCCTTTTTTTTTGTAGCTTGAAAAATTATTTTCGATGGCTTCACGTCGTAAGGGTTTGACTGATGAAGAAATTAAAAAGTTATTGGAAGAATTAGAAGAAGAAAACTATGCAGATAGTGATTCTGATTGTTGTGATGAATCTGAATTCAACGATAGTAGTTTTCTAGATGATAATAATGATGCGGATTCCTCCATATCATTTGATTTTAATTGGCGTAATGCTGAAACAGAAGACAAACCTATGATTTTTAAATTTACTGGAGATTTAAATATTTCTGAGGAAATAAAGGAAATAAGGCTAAGTAAATTTTATTGTTTGATATAAGGTAAAAAATATCTCTGGTAGTGATGTATTTTTAGTTAATTCCCACGAGTATCTGATGCTGGTTACATTATTTAATCATAAGGATTTGTATTTTTTTTAAACTCACCAGTATCCCTGATAGTAGCTAAGTTGTGTTGTTGCTGTTAATGACACTTGGCAACGCCAAGCCCGCCCATCACAGAGACTAGGCGAATGAAGTCAGAGAGAGCGTCTTCCTTTTTTCAATAGAGCACCCTCCTACGATGGTGGAAGTACGACTTTTGACTCACAGATGGCAGCACCACCTGGATATTCTAATTTAGAGATTGAAACCAGTGAAGATCCAAAGCCTGGCTTCAACCACCCCCTGAGGTACTAATTTGTAATGGGAACATGGAGGACATAGCGACCCGATGGATTTAACATGCCCCAGTCGCCATTAATAAACACGACGGATCTTCGGCTAAGCCTGGATTCAAACTCACCACCGTTTGGTCACGAGAACGATGCCCTAACCAACCAGGCCACCGCGGCCTCGTAGTGAAGTTATTATAGTGCTAAGGCATAAAATATTTATAATTAAAATTTTTGGAGGAATTTCTCAATAAAGATAATATATTTACTTTTATTGAGAAATTCCGTCATCAATTCCAAATCATACTGTCATGTTATTTATAAATATGATCATCATAATAGGTTAAATGTTATTTCATTCAAAAGTATGAAAAAACTTTTTGATTCTTCTTCAAATTACTTCTTTCTAAATCAATGAAAAAGGAACTATGAATTATGAAATTGACCTTGATATCTCTGTATTTTGATTCAAATATTATACTCAACATACAGATCAATCAGAGATAAAAGAAGAGACTTATTATTATTTTTTTTTTAAGCAATTTATAGTTTACACTGTGGCAAGTCTCTAAAATAATGTCTCTAACAAAGCATTATATTTTAAATAAACTCCATAAATTGACAAATTTCAAAAGAAATATATCCTATGTATATAAGGTGTTTAAATGTTTTACTTTTAAATATACTATTGGTTTTAAAGCATTAGTAAAAGTATTTGATCGAAAATTTGAAAAATATTCCTTTACGTATGTAAGGAATAATGTTATGCTTAATTTCTCTTTAGACATCCCCAACAACCTATCAATTAAATAATACTTCAAATTTTGTATATATCACCAACCATCGAATTTTCAAGGTTCTACATTTAAGGGCCTTAAAAGCATGCCTTCTACGCTTGTACCCATATGAAAATGCAAAAACTCCATATAAAAAGTAATAAAATCATTTTTTTTAATTAGACATACTAGAGTTACAAACATAACAGCCTCATCATGTATTAAATTGTCTTAATTTACAAATAGTTGTGAGCTTGATAATTTGCAGATTGAAGAAAAATACAGTGATTAGTGTCTGCATTAAAACCCACATGTTACTTCTCCAGACAAATGAAGTAGAAAATATATTCTTGTTAATCTCAGGTATACAGAAAGCGCAATATCCATTTATCCACTCTCAGCAGAAGTCTCACTGGTCGTTTTTTTAATAGATTTTAAAGTATTAAGTGTCTTAGATGTTCTTTTGGATAGTTCGATCCTAAAACCTTGAAGTTTAATTGAAAACTCCTTTTTGTAGACAAGGAAGTATTTTATTCCAAAGACATAAAGTTTTAATTTTCTTTTTCGAGTATCCTTGATTGTTTCATGTTATCTAAGCAAAAATACCGTGAAACATTCGTAGATGTTCTTTTAAACATCATTATTGGCGCAGCTTGTCGTTTTTGGACCTTGCGCCATAAAACCCAACCAATCAACCATTAAACATCATCAGTAACAAACATTGCTTTCTTTGTTACCAAAGTTTTGTCTGAATCATCTCTTTTAATGTTTTCAAATCACTTTAATAATTACAGTTTTCTATACCATGTTTACTTCACTTTCCTGCATTGTAATTTATTGCAGGCGTATTCTATATTTTATACCCATGCATTGTAAAATGATTTTTTTTTCCAGTATTTGTTTACTCAACAATTTTTTGGGTACTGCTGTTATCCTTTACAGCAAATTAGAAACGTTTGGTTAACCGCTGTGAATTATTTTAAAATTAAATCTTAAATTTAAATGCTTGAGTGTTTAAAATATTCTTTGTCAAATTCCTTAAATTAAAAATATTTATATCTTTATTTGTATCTTGATAGAAATTTTTGATTCTGTTGTTCAATAAATAATCATCTTTAAAAAAGTTATGGTGAATGTAGTATTTTTAGATAAATATTTAATGTTAAATTTTACCCAATGGTATAAGTCGTTTAAGAAATTGTGTCTATGCAATTATAAAGCACGTAATAATAGCCCCAAAAATGTTGTTTTGTATTTATCTTTAATTTCAAATATAAATATTTTCTTAGGTGTTTCCTACGAAATTTAATAATCGAAATATTAACTAAGAATGTACTTAAACCCCCACATGCCGCCCACCTTGTCAAGTGATCAGCGTGCTTGACTGAGGATAGGGATATCCTGGGCTCGAATCGCGGTTCCGGTATATATGTACTTCCTATTTCTCTCTCTCCTGTCTTTGTTCTTTTCTTGTATGAATAGTTGCCTACTCTATAAACTGTAACCCGTTTATAGAGAGACTGAGGAAGTCTAACTCCACACCAAATTATGATTCAGTCGATAAAGTGTAGCATCCCATATTGCCAATTTTGCTGGCACTCGACAAAAAAAATTATTTTATTTTTGTAAACTATGTCTCATTTTTTTATAAAAAAAATATTTAAATTATGTGAAACACCAAACATATATGTTTTTAGCTTTAAGCATGCAATAACAACTTCAGATTTTTCTTCTAAATATAATTGATTACTTAGAAAAAAATCTACAATATAAGAAAATACATTTTTATCAAACTATTTAAAAATGATTCTATATTAGGTTCCACAAAAAAAGGATATTCTCTCGTCAAAAGGTCTAACTGTTTTATTGTTCGGATTTTATCTCATGGTTGATTTTATTTCAATTTGCTTTTATATATTAAAAAATAAATAAGGTGCTAAGATAAAAATTGGATAAAATTTATATTATGAGAATGTCTATAAATGTTTTAATTTTGATATATACTTAAATGTATTCTATAATTTAAGCTTTCTACTAATAAATATCTTTTTTTATTTCTTAAATTATATAATTGCTGAATTATATGAAATATGTGTGTGTGGCTCACAGTTGTCAACCTCATCACTTGCAATGGTCCAAACTTACCATACTGGTAGCTTTGTTTTGCATCTTTTTGTTCGTTATAAATAGGCCACTAGAAATGTATAGCAAGCAAGAAACACACAAGCAGTCTGTAATGTATGATATGATAATATATAATACTTGAAATATATTTGCATATACACATGTATCATTTCTATATATGTTAGTATTTAGGAACAATTAATGCTCACACATTTTGTATTTATCAAACAATTTGAAGTTTCATCTTTTAAGGGAAAATATAACCTAAATTGGAACCTTGAAAGGATCTGTTTATTAAAAAATTTATTCATTTGACTTATTTTATTGAGATCTGTCATTACTTTTCCCTAACTCGAATCTATTTTACATTTATTCCTTTGCATTATTAACTTATAATTACTTTGTAACATGTTAATGATCTGAAACATCATGCGTTAAAAATGTTTATATGCATGAAAATTTTGTTAGTTCGTCGAATTTTATAATAATTCACTCAAGATTTTTTTACCATTCACAAAATTTGATTTTTTATGATTGTTTCTAAGAATATGTAATTTAAAAAGTCTAACATGATTTGGTTTTAAGATTTGATATTTTATTGTATTTTGATAACACATGTAAAATATAATCGTAAGAAAAGATAACATATAATATAAAGCAGTTTGAAGTTTTATTTTCAGCAAAATAGGTATATTTGTGCATTCATCCAAAGTCTGTTATGGGATAAATCAATTTACTTGTTAAAATGCTGTCACATAACAACGACTTAATTCTAAACTATAATAAAACAACAATGTTAAAAATTTAACCACACCGTTTAATATGATTAGAAGAACATGAATTAATTTCCCTATTATTGTTAAGAAACGAGAAATAGTTGAAAAACTAGAATACTGTTTTTGCTGACTACATAGATCTATTTCTGAATAGGTATTTAGGAATTTTCATTGCAATTTTACTCGCATTTGCGCACTGTGTCACGTAAATATGGCTCTTTGATAATGCGATTGGTCTTAAAAATGAAGCTATTGCCTTCAATTCTTAAACTTTAAGAACAGTTAAAATAATTGTTTCAAATGTAATATTTTCGTATAAAATTCATTCTTTAGTACTCTGCCCTTTTATATCAGTTGATATAAATGCTTTAAGTTCAGGTAAACCTACAGCTGGATATCTCATACTTTGAACTTCTGTTTATCAATTGGAAGATTGATTCCTAATTATGGCAAGGTTTTTTAAGTACTGTAGGAATCTATTTTAAATTATGATTTAAGTTATGGATCGTGTTTAAAAAGTAATAATAAAACAATACAAAGTAATCTTATGGTTAACTTAAAAATCAAGTCATATTGTGATTAATTGCTTACGCTTGTATCCCCAATCTATAAATTAAGTAAATTTTATGTTTTAAGAAAAAGAAAATCCATTAATCAAATAAAAAGAATCTTAATTAAAAAAGGAAATATACTATTGATTGAAATAATGTCGTTTTGATGAAAAACTATTGTATTGATCGTGAATAATTAACTATTTGCCCTTAAATAATAACTGTAACATTTTGAACAAATTTGGAGTTTGAATAGAAAAAAAAAATTCTATAAAATATTTAAAGGATTAAGTATCTAATTTTATATACATTCAAACGAATAATTATATCGTTCAATGTTAAAATTGGCAAGAAACATACATTTAGTATTTTCATTTTCTTTGACCCATTTCTCATCTATTAAGAAATGCTAATTTCAAAAATCTAATAAATTCACTTAATTGAAATTTAAAGAAGTAATTAATTTATTAGTCCATTTCCCTTATTTACGTTATATGTGTGAAGTTACCTTTTAATATACTTTGATGCTGCAATTAGCTAACCAGATTATATTTTCATTCAAATTTATATTTTTTTTTGTTTAAAAAGTTTTCTTTTTATATTAAAATCTTAATACATTTGAAGTTTTTATGCTTCATTTATTTCATCTAGCGTACTTTTTCTCTCCATAAGTTTTTTTTCTGATAATTTACCTTACGGCTCATTGGCTTCTACATTTTTGCCGTTTTTGTTAGAGTCCCCTTAAAAATGAAAGACGACAGCTGTTTTAAAAATTTTCAAACTTATTTTTTATTTAATCATGCAGGAAATGTTAGAAATTACTATTCCAAAGATTTCCTGCAAGTTAATTTGCTGAATTTTCTCAATTTGAGTAGAAGAAATTAATATTTATTTTCATTTCTTGTGCAAACATGACTGAAAAACTTATTAAAATTAGTATGTAATATATTCATTTAATTTTAAAATGTATTCTATAGTTGGCGTTTCAAAAATTAATCCAGAAATTGATATTTGACAAAATTATTTTAAAGTATAATTATTTAAAATTATTATCATCATTCCGAAACTGATGACTAATAATAATTTACGTTAAGAGCAATTGTACGTATATATATATATATATATATATATATTATCAAATGCAGTTTGTTATGTATAAAGAAAACTTTTTTAAGACTCATATGTTATTTATGTAAAACGCTTTTGAGATTTTTGTGTATGTTTTTAAATTTGTTTTGAATTTCTTGAAAAATTTTAATACACATATATGTCTACGCTATAAAAAGTAAAGTATTTGGGGAGTTTTATTTGTATAATTACATTGCAAATGTATATTGGACTCTTAATGGAGAAAAGTTATCTTGTGAATTAATTTAAACAAAATTTATTCAATTGCTTCCGTAATGAGTCTTGAATTTATAACACACAGACACACAAATTTATTCTTTAATAAATATTGTTCAAAAGTTCGTACATGTATTTGAGAATTATAACTTTTTCCAGTAAATTTCATGGGTGACCTGTAGTATTATAAATGCCTATTTTTATCATATTAAAATTTTAACTATTTCTTCATAACATTGTAAAACTTATACATTAATAAATTATATAAAATTTTGCAACAGGTGTATGAGAATAGTTTTTCAATTTCAAAAATCTAATGCTCAATTATTATATAGTTTAAACAAAGAAAAGGAAATTCACAAATTAAATCTGATTAGCAAATTTCTTTTAACGAAAACTAAAATATTAACCATTTGGTATAGTATCCAACCAGACAAAGTTTCAGCAAAATTTAAACAAAATAATTTTACCATAAAGAAAAATATTTATTAATAAATTTAATTTAAATACTGATCAGAATAGTTACTTCTATTCCGAGCTAAAGAAAATCACAGTATTAATTTGTTTCATCTTTAATTGCTTTCAGAGTAATTTTTTTAAATTGATGCTACCAGTTTGTAACTGTATTTTAAATGAGACATAAGTGGCCTGTTTGGTTAAAATGTCTCCTTCAATATCAGAAGTTAATGAGTTTGAATCCCCATACTCAATTAAGCCCTTTGTGTTTTCACTAAAGTCAGATGGGCCACATTAAATACGTCGTGATCCCAATGTTTTTTAAATGAAGTAATACATATGGAGGCTGAGGTCAAGAATTGTTCAGCCTTATGTTTGATCATACTTTTAAGTTAGGAAGACTCCCATTCAAACCTTCTACTTAACTATTGAAGCCTAAATTTCGGCAAGGTACATGATAATATGACGATAGACACTGAATTTTAAATATATAAGTATAAAATTGTTATTTAAAAAATTACAAATACACATTATATTGAACTGACAGCACTACAGTTTAAGTTTGAATATTTAAATTAATTTATGTAATTTAATTCATGCTACTGCAGTGAAATATTTAAATTCTTTATTATTTGAAATCACTGTGCTTGGAATAATTAATGATAAAAATTATTTTAGTATTTGATGTTTACCTAGCTTATTTATAAGCATTACTGCGTGATCATTAATATATATATATTCTTGGTTATTTTTAGAACATAATCAAAATTATATTTTATGAACTTGTTGCTAAGCATTTTGCAATAGAGAAAGTAATTCATTATTTATTTTGTGTTATTTTTTTGGTTAAAATAATATGTTAGTGTTGCAGAATTGACCAACTATATGTAAAACAAGAAGGGGAAATATTTGAAAATATCTGCAATTAATATAAATTAATTTCCTTGTCATATATATATTGTAATGCTATAAGTATTATGTAATTTCAATATCATATCCGATAAATAAAAAACAGTTTTCTTCTATTAATAATTTATTATAATATATTAATTTAACACTTAAATATTCGGTAATCTTTCTTTAAATATAAGTTGCAATTCAGTATATTATCTTACCGATGATAAATTAGTTAATAATATGGAAATGACCAAATATTACAAATTAAAAAAATATTTTTAAATAAACTCTATAATTACAGAAATTATTCTTTTTAGACTGCAATCAGACATTGATGGGTGAAGTGGGCACCAAATACCCACTCAGAATTACTGAGCCACTCCACCGAAACTTACCATTTGCTTGCAAGCTTCATCTTGTGGCAGGAGGAGGAGACTTACTCGGAGAAAGACTGGAAATAACATTCTTATCCTTCCAAATAGGCTCTCTAACGCTAGACAGGTAAGAAGCATTGGCTGTTCAATTAAATTTTGAGAAATATGTGTCACTTAAAAATTTTGATCAAATTTGTATATAATTATAAAAGCAAACTTTAAATCCAACGACAAACAAACATATTCTGAAGGTATAAGAAGCGTATAGTATTTATATTATTAATATAAAATATCCAAAACATGTAGTATTTATATTAGTTAATATAAACTAAAGCTAATCTGTTTCTACATTAAAATTGTCAAGTATACAAAAACTTTTTAAAATGTCAAATTTCTTATTCATATCAGTATATATATATATATATATATATATATACAAAGGTAAAACTTCAATAATCACCAAATAATGCAAATAATGGACCAATTAATTAATTGTATATTAGAAAAACAAAATTACTCCAAAAATATATGATACATAAAAAGAAAAACGTCTTTTAACCTATTTTTCTGTATTATAAAGAGTGAAAAATTTTCTGAATTAATAAAAATTGCTTGTTTTGTATGTCTATATCAGAAAAGTAAACGAACAAATATTCCACATTTTAATTCACAAAATGTTTCGTTGATAAGTTATTGTATG
This sequence comes from Latrodectus geometricus, assembly GCA_026290005.1. Classification (NCBI taxonomy): domain Eukaryota; kingdom Metazoa; phylum Arthropoda; class Arachnida; order Araneae; family Theridiidae; genus Latrodectus; species Latrodectus geometricus. The sequence goes on from JAPDSC010046534.1 coordinate 33,631, forward strand.
AAGAGTATTTCCCATAAAATACGCTCAATATTTCTAATTATATTTATATAAAATTATTTTGCATATAATTTCATTTACATGATTTTTCTTTCAAATATTATCATTATTACGTGTTATCAATGATTACAGATAAAGAAATTGTTTTTGAGAAATGAAGATACTATAGCACATAAAAAATTATTAGAAAGTTGTTTTACTGTGAATTAAATTTCAGTTATTTCATTTCAAATTTTCGTGAAATTTTATTTCATAAATAACGAAATAACTTCAAGTTTATTTTGAAAAAACTTGACTTGCTACATTTATCAAGTATTGGGGAATTTGTTTTATTATTACTTCGTTTTAACTATTATCTTTATTATTACTTAGTATTAGATCAGAGTATAGTTATAGCAAATAAACTTCTCGTTTTCTAAATATAGCTTAAAATGAAATTTTTCCGTAAGATATTATTTTATCTTTTGAAATAATATATTTGCTCAAAATTATTTTTAGAATTTCTTATGATTTCATTTTTAATAATCCTTTAGTTGTACACAATATTGCAGAATTCGAAATTTATTTTTATTTATAACTCCAGGATGAAACTGATTTCATTCTTAAAGAGGAAAAAATAATATATTCGCTAGTAAAATTTTTATGCTTTAATAATTTAGTTAATTATTCGGGAACATCATAATTCTGAGCATTTATAATAAATGTTATTTTATGAATAATTGGTTGAAAAAAGTTATGCACCTAAAAATTTTTTTTTATAAAATTATTAACTAAATTTATATTTGAACTAATATTATTATTATTATTATTATTATATACAGATATATATATATATATATATATATATATATATATATATATATATTATATATTAATTATGAATTAAAAGCATAATTTCCGAATTAAAGCGCTCACGCCATATGAAATTGAAAGCATGATTAACTACATAAGTTATGATTTAAAAATTTGCATTTATTCGATTGGTGTAAGTATTTTATAAGATAAAATACATAACATATATAATGGTATAGAAATTCATCAATAAAATATGGTTCATTTGAGGCTTTCTTGAAATTGCAGAATAATGAAATTATATCACAATTTAAACAATCGTTACTCATAAATATTTAACATATATACCTTTATATTTCTATAATTAAACCAGATAATAAGCTCTGGGCATTTATTTATATAATATTTTAGCTTCTTATAAAACATTAGTTTAACATGTTTTACCTTCTAAAATTCTTTTCATACATTAAAAAATTCTATAAAAGAAATCTATATTTTAAGTAAATGCAATGTTTATACTAACTTGACTATCATATAACTACACATACTAGCTTAACTATTGTCATTAACTGAACAACTTTTGCATTAAATAAAAATCACAATATAATTACATATAAACTAACCATTCTAATTATTTAAGTAAATTTATTATTAAATAAAAAAGTAATAATTGTATTTATATTAAAGAATAGGCAAATACACATTAAGGCGCATATATACATTTAATTATATTTATTTACTTTTTAAAGGAATAAAGATGTGATATACATTTTACGAGGAAATTTATTTTTTTGGGAGCACTTAAATTAAATTTTAAACTAGTTTTCTGAATTTGATTAATATCTTAATTTATTTCTTGGTTATGTGATGAAAATAGACAAGCAAGGTAAAATCTCATAATTGATTTTATCTACTAAATGACAATTTATAAGCATTTCAATACAGATACCATTAGTGATTCAGAAAATTTTCATAAATTAAGACATTTGAAATTTTATGAATCACTTAAAAATATTTCGAAAATTAAATAATTGTAGATTTGGTATTTCAAAAAAAAATTTATTTTACCAAAGAATTAATAGAATTTTGATGTTTCCTTATAAAATTTAAAAAAGTATTTTACAATTTTTGTTTAATATAGAAATTATTTATTTATAAAAAGCAATTAAATTTTACTAATAAATGTAAATTAAATAATTTTCAGTTACTTCGTCAAAGTTTAATTTTATCAAAATTGAAGCTTTGAAACCAAAAATGTTTATTAAATGATTCGATTAATATAATTTTTAAAAGATACTTTACAACAAAAAAAATTATTTAAATATTATAAATGCTACAGAATAAATATTTCAAAAATTCATCTACTATAGCCATAATTCCATCATTAGTGAAAAATCATAAATAACTATCATCTACCTTATAAAATTTAGTATTAATGGAATCTCAAAATATGACTTCATTCAGCATATAATAAATGTTTATATAAAAATCCATTTTAACATTACCAAATGATAGTAAAACTACATTCAGATGTTGATTTTTAAAAACAACATCAATATGCATATACTTAAATTAAAAATATACAAATTGAAATAAACTATTTATGAATGTTAACAAATGAACAATAATTTACAAAATATGAAAAGTTTGGAAAAAATTAACCTATTATTTATTTAAATCTTTGAATTCGTAGAGATATTCTTGTAATTTAGAGAATCATTCTTCCATCTGATTAATTATTCACATTCTATTCATCATTATAAAACCCATTAAAATATTTCAATTTAGGAAAATACTTAAGTTTCGCTTTTATTCTCAATTCTTCAATTAAAATATAATTTTAAAATTATGCGAAAATGTTGTTTTTAGTTATTTTAGAATTTATATTAATTAGAATAAATGAAATACAAATTCATTACTTACTAAAATATATTAACACCGTTTTAAAGATATATATATTTTTTAATCCATTAAAATAATGGATTGCAAGAAATTTATCGCTTTCATATGCCTGAAAACATTAAATAACTTTGACTAATCACATTTTCAGTTAAAATTATATTTACTTATTTAATATCATGTTTACTTGTACCTTCAATGTAGTTAAAGATTCATGTAAATTAAAATTTAATTAAAATTTATTTAAGAAATCAATTCTTCAGAATGTCTAACATGAAAATCAAATATTTATTTTACCGTTTAAAAACAGAACATACAATTATTTGAAATTAGAGAGGAAACCTAGCATAGAAATAAAATATATGCTGACATAGTTTTAGTTAATTTTTGGCGTGAAATTAATTAGTGAGTAACGATGCTCACTTTTAAGATTTTAATTCGCAGACATATTTAGAATTTTTTTCAAATAAATTAATTTTCTAAATATAATTAAATAAATTCATAAAAAATATTTTTTAAATTATTGAATATATTTTATTATAAAAATATATTTTAAATACATTTTCTACTACCTAAAAAGCAAAAAGGTGCATTTAATGATTATTACATAAAATTAACATATTTAAAAAGTAATTTACTAATTTTTAGGAGGAATTATATAAATATATTCAAGTAATTGATTAAAGTAGTTAAATCTAGGCTCTAAAACATCACAAAGAGATAGATTTAACACAAGTAATAAATAGTCATAAAATAAACTTACAATTTTCCTCAAAAAAAATTTTTTGTTAACTTTTGTGGTTTAAATAGTTAATACAAAAAAAATATCGAGTCATATAAAACACGGCTCAAGCTGAAGTGATTTTGATTAAAAATTAATTGCTACCATTATATATTGTAATTAACATTCATTTAAAATCTTTTATTCAAAATATCTCACATGTAAGTCAATAATTTTATTTTACGAAAATATAAAATACAAATTTCGCAGATAAGGGCTTAAATATAACACAGAAATAAAGAATAAAATGACATATTTTTAGTAGAATTGTTTATTGGGGAAATAAATTAATAAAAATGACTGTTTTTAAATTTAATTTACTGTAAAAATTTTATATTTTGAAGTCAATTAAGTATAAAAATTTAATCTCCTTTAATGTACTTTATATATAATTAATATTTTGAAAAATAACTTTGCCAATTTTTATGAGGTATTACACTAATTTAAGAAGCAAATTGATTAAATTGAGCTAATTTTCACCGAAAAACCTAACAAATGAGTTTATTTTTACTCAACAGGAGTTTATTCCGCTTTTGAATGTCTAAAATAATAAAACAATCAAATCACGCAAGCAACTAAAACTTTAAATAAGCTATTTGAAATATTTTTTTCTCTCAATTTCTCCTGAATGACTTTTTTTCAAATGCTCCATAAAGAAAATAAGTAGAATAAATATTAATTTCATTGCTGATTAATATTAATTTCATCGCGTATTATAATTATTTCCTTTCTGAAAATTTGCTTTGATGCAACTGGAACAACATAAGCACGTTATTTAAAAAAATTACCAAAAATGTTTACAAACTTGCCTTTAACAGAAAAATGAAAATGAGCATGATTTTAGGTTAATTATTTAATGACAAAGTGCGTACAAGTATCTTTTAACAATCTCAACTTTTATTTGTGTAACAATTTATAAAAAGAATGTTTACATTTCTAACAATCATTTCATGATAAACTTTATTTTTAAGCATATTTAATTATGATTGGGTCATATAATGCCATAATACAAAAAACAGGTAACATTTTAGGTTAATTATTTAATGACAAAGTGCGTACAAGTATCTTTTAACAATCTCAACTTTTATTTGTGTAAAAATTTATAAAAAGAATGTTTACATTTCTAAAAATCATTTCATAATAAACTTTATTTTTAAGCATATTTAATTATAATTGGGTCATATAATGCCATAATACACAACACAGGTAACATTTTCTGAAAGTCCTTTATAATAAAATAATAAAATACTTAAACCAAAAGAAGCTTGCTCACTTATATATATATATATATATATATATATATATATATATATGCAAAGGAACATAACATATTTAAGAATGAATAAAAAAAAATTAAAGTTTCTGTTTGATATTTGTATAGTTTACATGTTCCGACTTTATACTTCATATGCCCGTCATGCGAAATTGCTTTCGGCATTTAGGAAAATCATTCATCTTCTTCAACAAATGTAAATATATAAGTTTGGTTAAACATCATTTTCTACTGGTTGTAGAAATCCAAAATTTACTTTTTGAAAGACTGGAATTTTTTATATTTTTGAAAGATCAAATGATTTAAAATAGAATAGGAAGATATCAGGAATGACTTTATACCTCGAGTGGAATTATGATGATCATATCCATTTGGATATCATTAAAGAGTGATGGTGATTTACAGTAATTCTATTGGATACTCATTTTTAAATTTCTGTTAAATATCTACAATTTTTTTTCTTATGGTAGAAAAAATACCATGACTGGTCGTATCGTAGCTTTGTACATATACAACATTGTAGTTCTGTACAGTATGGGAGAATTTAAATAAGGAAAAACTCTCAAGCTAAATAAATTACAATTATTATTTTTAAAAAAATTTTTTTTGGTTTTTAATAAATTCATATAATAATTAATAACATAATTTTATTAACATATCATTGTTTTTAATGTTTTCCTCCCACTTATCTAATATAAATATATCATAAATTTTATTGCATTTAAATGCATTTCATTTAAAATATTTCATTAGTTTAAAAAATAATAATTTTTAAATATTTTAAGATTGTCTATAAAAAAATAAAATTGTGTTCTAAATATAAATAAAAATATTTAACAGTATTTTTAATTGTTAGAATGCTCATTAAAATCAAGGTTAGTTTAGGATTAAATTAAAATAGAAAAAGAATTTCTTAACCCATTTCTTAGTCGTAAAAATATTAATTTCACTTTTTTAAATGTAAGTGAAAAATATATTTTAAGAATTCCAAGCAAGCTGTAAAGTCAAATAACATTACACCTGAATAATAGTAGGGAGATTATTATGATAATATATATGTGATCTTTTAAAAAAATATTTCAATGACTCTAGTAATTTTGTAAAGATATATAGAAAGGCTTTTATTTACAAAGAAATTTAAATACTAAAAATATTATGTTATCAATTTATACTGTGTTACTATGTATTTCTAATCACGTATTATTAATATCATTTTGTGTGCAAAAAAAAAAGAAAAAAAAAGAAAGAAAAGAAAAGAAAATTTAAATATTTTATTTTCAACACAAATCATTGATTTAAATTATGTTCATGAGTTCTTAAAAGTATGGGAGGATGTTTGTTAATAAAAATTTAAAACTAATCTCAGTAGTTAATAAATGATATAATCAAATATTATGTTACATTAAATCATTCATTAAAGAAAAATAATAGTAAATCAAACCAGAAATAATTTTATTTCATTCGACATGCTCCAGTCGTTAATCAATGGCACGATAAGTTATTCCTTCGTACTTCCCTCATCTTATTCAAGTATACTGTTGGAATTTTTGGAACTCTGACACTTGGAGCATAGAATGTAACAAACTGTTCAAATCTGAAAAGCTGCTGGCAGCATTAGTTAATAATGTTTGCGTTAATGATCCCCCATCAGTATTCACCGAACAAACACACATAAGTGGACAGATGGAAGGAGTGCTTCGGCTAGAACCAGTTGAAGTCGACCTCAGCTGTCGGAATTAATTAGCTGAGGACAATGACGTTATTGGATGAGCAGCACACTTCCGTAGAGTTAGCTGCAAATGGATTTTGAGATAACAAATCTGTTCGAATGCCGTTCAAGCAGAAATCAAGTGATTTAATCTTTTTCAAAATGCTGATTAATTATCAGCCTATTCAATCAACGAAAGTTGAGCAGGTTGGCATGTGTTGACATTTGTGCTTCTGAATATTGATTTGAAAATTGAAAAGCACTTATATCCAGTTTGCAGTAATTTTAGTCCGAGTAACATTATGAAGTAAAATGTATTTTAGAAGATTCAGAATTGCAGAAGAGTATAAGATTAAGTTACATTAATAAGTTCATATAAAGTAAATTAAAGTTTAAAAATATGTTAATAAAAACTCTATATTTTCCAGATTTTTGAAATATCCAACTGCATTGAAAAAAATTCCGTATTATATCTGTAGACAAGTAATACGAAGAATAATGTAATATTTACTAAATTACACTAATGGTTCAAAAAAATCAATTGATTGAAAAAATCATCTTTATAGTATCAGTTTATTACACATTTGTATTGTATGTATAAAATAATTTTTTCAAATTTAAAAAATATATAAGCAATTTTCTGATTAATTACATAACTTGCTATTAAGAAATATTGCATATATAATAAATATCTAAAAACAAAACTCTAAAATATTTCCACATCGTTAACTAAAGAAATTGTAGTGAAATATTTGACATATATCATGTCAAAAAAGGAAACAACACAATCTAAAACATATTTTTTTATGGATTGAAATTATTTCTAAGCAGTATAGATTAAGATACATCAATATAGACTGACTTGCTATTAAGAAATATTGCATACTTTACACATAGTAAAAATCAAAACTCTGAAATATTTCCACTTAATTAATTAAAGAAATTGTGGAATATTTAAGAAATATCATGTCATAAAAAGAAACAACACAATCTACAATATTGTGTTTTATGTGGTTGTAACTATCTCAAAGCAATACGATTAAGATACATCAATTAATTTCCTTACATATATTTTGTTTTATTTATTCACTATTTACTTCTTTTTTATTTATTACTTATTTTTTTGAAGGAATAGGAGTTTCTTAGCTGTGTATTAGTATTATTTTTTTTAAAATTTGAATAAATGTAAAATTATATCAAAAATAATATATATATATAGTTCAAATATTTGGACTAAACTTAATAATAAAAATAATATGTTTTCATTTGTTTCTAATGAAACAACTTTTCTTTTAAAAAAGAAGTGTTTGCAAATTGCATGAAGCGAGCATTAGAATTTCATATTACACTTGAAATATAACAATAGTAAATATCAGCAATAATACAAATCTTAATCTACATCTACCATGTTTTTAGATATCTTTAATTTAATTTCTCAAAAACAAGTAAATAGAAATCTAAACTGAGTAATTCTTGAGATCAAGAAAATCTTTAATATTACTTAGTTTTGAAATTATAAAATGATTATACATAGCAAAACGATTCATGTCCTAAAATTTCATAGATGGATATATGTATGAAATCAAAGTCAGATTGTAATATTTTATCTATTTTATGGTATAGTAATTAGAAACAGATTTTGTTTAAAAAAAACATTTGAATAAAACAATAATAAATGCTAACAACACTGCATGAGCAAAACTGCTTGCATTTTTTTTTTTTACATATGGATACAGATAAACTAGCAAGTATGACTGAGAGACAAATACCTTTAGATACTTTACAATTTTTATGTTAAATCGATATTTATCTTTCTCTTTGACATCCTGGACTAAGATATCTGGAAATATGATCGATCATTTGGAGTGAAACCGTACATCACTTATTTCATATCTATTAATAACAACGTTTCGCAATATTTGTATCACGAAAATTGACCCTTATTTAAAAAGCCAATAGATGGCTAAGGATATTTTAACTTTGACCTTGTTTATTTTAATTGGATGCTTCTAATGAAGAAAATAAGAGTTCATGTTTAATTCTATTTCGTTCGATTAGTAATAGATTTTATATATTTAGATAGAATTCTTTTAATTTCTGCATATTATTCTAATTTTTTTTTTTTTTTTTGTCAAGCCATTGAATATTCGTTTTTGAAACATTTTTAGAATTACTTTGTTTTGTCCCTTATTTAATAACATGAATACATATTATATTCCTTTAAAATAAGACCAAATTTTAATATTTCCTATGAAATCTGTAGTAATTGGAGTAGAATGTAAATACTTTTAACATAGTATATATAAAATATTATCAATAAAATATTGCATATATTTTAAAAATAATTTGTTCTAAAAGTGAACTTTAAAAATTGATTAAAAGATTTGAGAAAGTACATTATATTGGCACCCTTAAAAGTCATTTTATTCAATCTCATAATTAATTTTAAATATCAATATTTGTTAAATATATTTTATAGTATGTATATTTAATAGACATTGTAAAAATTGGTAATAGTTTTTAAAATTTCAGTTTTCCTCATATGTAACTAAAAACACTCAATCAATATTCTTCCAATTGTTAAAAAAATGTAATTAAACTTTTAATTGTACTGTAATTTAAATTTAATTATTAAAAAATTTTATTTAAAATTAAATTTGTTTGACTAAAACTGAAACATAAACTTAAGTGAATAATTGAGTTAATCAGTAAGATATTGTTACTATTAGCATTTTATGATAAGTTAAAATAAATTTCTTAAGTTGTCAAGTAACCATTTATCAACTCAAAATAAACCTTCATTAATCTCAGACAACTCTTAACAGCTTAAAAATGAAATAAATATTAAATGTAATTGATGTTTTATGAAAACTAGTTGTGATTCACTATTTTTGATTAATCAGAAACTTAGTCAAAATGCTTCCATCTCACTTAAAGATTAATTTATGTCAAAGATTTACTTAACGGTCTTTTGAAATTAATGAAAATTTACTTACACATCCAATCCCTTAAGCCATTTTATATTATTAATGACATTTTTGGCTGAGAATAGACATAATTTATTTCAAGCAATTCCAATGAAAGTGAAAAAGAAATAAACTATTTTAAAGAACTTAGAAAATAATTGTCTTTTATATGAATAATAATATATGTCCTAAACATCATTATAAATAAAAATGTTTTTTTGTATTTTTAAAACATTTATTTGTTCTAGTTTTTAAAAATTAAAGTTCGAAACGACTATAATATAATAGTCATACTTTTAAATGCTTTTAATTGCTTAAAAGTTTTGATTAATGCTCCTCACAAAAGTTATTAAATTTATACAATGAATTAATTTAATATGTATTTTTATTTGAAATTGAATGTCTTAAGCTTAAAGTTTTAAGTTTATAATTTGTTTTTTAATTGCATACAGTAAATTATATTATTAATTTAAAAATTATATAACACTTATCATTTGCAAAACAATAAAGTATCATTCATTTAGTATAATAAAAATTTAATTTGTAAAAATTAATCGGAAAATAGAATTTGTAAAATGTATAATCTACTGTCATGAATCAAACTATAGTATATCATACTACTGTTATCAAATGCGGTTAGCATTAGAAATGCGGTTTTCTATTGTACAATATTGTATAATATAACTCTCAATGACTGATTATTAGTTAATGTTTACAAAAATTACAATGAATTTTAAGTTAGTTTGAATTAATATTCTTCTGTGTTATATAATATAAAAGTTTGATTTCAAATTCATTTAACAAAAACATTTTAACAGCCTTTGCTATTTTTTAGGTTAATGAGAACAAATATTATTTTTATTGAATCAACATTGGAATACCTCGCATAAATCAATTTCATATCTATAACTAGTATATTATTCTAAAAACCAGTATTTGCATTCACACTAATTATTATACCTGCATATAGTATTAATGAATATGAAATTATAATGTCAAAAGATAAAACCAGTATTCTTAGATGAAATCATGTGATTCATATCCTTTCATTCTAAATTGAATTTTCTATTTAAAGCCTTATGTTATGGCAAACAGAAATTTATTTTCGAATATTCAAATGTTAATTTTCACAAAATTTTGATTAAAAACAGAAATATACAATTTTGTTACTAATTTATCAAAATAAATATAGTCCAACAAATCATTCCAAAGTAAAAATAATTCAGAAAACAAATCATTCATAATTTAAATTCATCTTTTACATATTTTTCCACATAAATGGGGAAAAACGTTTTTATCGTTCTACCAATAAGAAAAAACAATTTAAATCAAATCATTAAATTTGTAATATGTAAAACGATCATTTTAATCGCACATAACGAATATCAAACACTTAAATGTCTTCATATTTATTCACATATTAAACTATTACATATTTTCATGGAATAAATATATATAAAATACATGGCACTTAAATATAAATTATTAACAAGCCTAGTTTAATACTACAGATGAATTTTATTGATCAATTACTCTTTAGTCATATAATAATAGAACACTTTTTTAGGAACTTACTTAATTAACATTTATTTCTGGACATAATTTATTTATATTTATTTAATTGATCCTAATATACCTACATACTATAAATAATATTTAAGAATGACGCTATAAAACATTTCGAAAGAATCTTAACTAAAAATGACCATAATTTTATACGTAGATTAATAAAATAAGAACAAATATTGGAATAAGTAAAAGCATATTATTTCCAAAATTTGTAAGCTTTTAATTAAATTTTATAGTGATATTAAAAAAATTGCTTAATTAATTGTTCTTAATTATTATATTTACAAAATTTTTGGTTTGACTGTGAGGTACATTAATTTAAATTAAATTAAACTTCATGGTAAGAGACTAATTTTATCCCCCATTAAAAAAATTAACTTTTATAAATATATTTTATATATATTTTCTTTGAAAAAAGCTTTGAATTTTTTAAATGCTGTTTTAAAATGGCTTTTCTAGTCTTCTATATTAACGTCTCATTCACAAAAAATTGAATACCAAAAGAGTTCTATTACAAAAATTTCAAAGGATTATCATTTTACTGCAAAAATAATTTTGAATAAATAACTCGTATTAGAGATTGCTATTTCAACATTTCAAGTGCTCTCTAAAAATCAGATAATTTTCTTTTCAATAAAAGTATGAATTGATTTCCCTTCTTAATTTCTATAGTAATTGAAAACAAAAATTGCTGAATTTATTACATCCTGTTCAACAACGAGAAAATGGAATTTCAAATTCTCATCTCACACTCTGTAAATGAAAATTAGGATACAATAATTAAATCCTCCCTACGCTTACTAGAGTAATTAAAAATGGAGTAGTAATTATTCTCACGCCAGTTTGAAGCGTTTATCAACTGCTAAAAGTGTCCAGAATAAACCTTTATTCGACATAATGTTATTAATGATGGAGTGAAGAAGGGTAATTTACAGCCACCGGGGGTAGACCACCTTCTTCGCTTTACGGAAAATTGCCGAGATACTTAATTCTGTAATTAGTGGAACAATACCCAATTAGTGAAATGATCTTTTGAATAATAATGCAGATTTATGGTAGATACAGTTTTGTATCTATAGTCTCATTTAATGAATTATTTGATGATAGAAATGATAAATTTCGATTACAGTCGCATGAAGAATGATCAGCAAATTAAAAAAACATGTCAATATGGTGGCTTGAAAACTATATAATAATGAACAGATTTGCACTTAAAACTGTTAAAAAAAATATAAATGAAAGTGTTCAATGCATTAAATTTATGTTAATTTTAAAACTAATTAATAAATAACGCTAATGTACTTTACTTATAAAAGTAATATCACCAGTTAAGCAAACAAACGTTAATAATATATTGAACAGTTCATACTTAATGTTTTTTCTTTATTCATTTAGTAATCGTGTTTCCATTTTCACATAAATCAATATACCAACTAATTCTCATGTCTAATAATAAAATTATATAATTAATTAGATTATCAGATGTATCCTGCAAATTTTATATTAAATTAGTTCGATGTCAAACTTACAGACATTTTATAATATATTAATTTATTGCCATAAATTTGTAAGTTTAAAATTCAATTAATTTAATGTTAATGTAAACATTTAACATTAAACTGATTTATTTAACAATAAATTGGTTATCGTCAAAATTACCACAGTTATAAATGTATTCTACACATGTTATGTAATTCTGCATTTTCCTCTTAAATTTTAAGTTTTAAAATTCATGGAACTTGAAAACTTGAGAAAAGAACATTTTTATACTAATCTAAAAGATTTTTCTAAATGTTAAGATAATATGTTAATGTAATAATAACCTATTCTTAGTAGATTTATCTTTGTCTGTCATGCTTAAAAATTACATTTTGTAGTAATTTTTATATGCAGTATAAAATTCATAAACGTACTTATTATGCTTGAATCTAACTGTTGTGTGATCAGTGTATCGTATGGTGTAAAATAACTTTCTTTAACACTGCAGAGTTTTCTTCATTTGTGCAATGAGACCAATGATCTTCTTTATCTAATTATCAACATCAAGAAGCTAATCATCAATTTTTTTTCATCCAACAATTTCTCTTTACTTTGTAGTTAATTGGCAAACGTTTGAAGATTAAATAATCTTGTTGAAACTTAAATAATCTTGTAAAACTTAAACAGGATATGTTCATGATAAAAATGCTATTAATTAAATCATTTTTCGGTTAAAAATATGAACAAATGTATCAACTATTTATGGTTGATCAATTATTATGTATAACTTCTCTTCGTTTGAAATAATCAATCCCTATCTATACTTTATTACATAGTATATACATTTATTTACTTTTGATAAATGATACAATTAGCAGAATTAGTTTCAAATACGTTCTAAACACGCATGTTTAAAATAATAGATATGTAGATTAACATAATTCCATGAAGAAAACTGGCAAACTGACATTTATTTTAATCAAATAAAAAATCTTTACAAAAAATGCACATTGTTATAAAATTATAAATTTCTTTGTGAATTTCCAATACATTTTCTTCCGAATTAGCAGCTTAATTATCAGCGCTATGGTCTTCGATATTCAATTGTTAAGTTTCAATTGTTACTGTTTGATTCTCTTCTTGGGCTAACAATCGTGTACGAAAAACTGAAATCATTTAAATTTATTATCCAATATTTTTAACATTTGTGTGCAAAAGATAATATTTGAGAGATAATCATTCATTCAATATATTTTTATAAATTAAACATGAACAAAATTTTCATTTAACTGTACTTGTACTCAGTATCCTATTATATTCATATGTTTTATCAAGAACAATCATTAAACTGTTTTAAAGCTCCATTTTCCTTTATAATAATTTATATTCTACCATTAATCAGAACAATCAAGAAATCTCATGTTTTAATTGTCTTTAAAGAAGCAGCCCAATTAGAATTTTAGTTTCCTTCATGACTTAATGAGCTCTTAATATATGTGATAAACTTGCTTTCTACATCATTATACGAAAATTATGTTGATACTCACTTCAACAAAACTATCTTAATTATCCTATTCCGGTCTTGCATTTCTAACATCTTATAAAATGTTATCTAGACTAAAATTTTGATGACCTACTCATTTCATATCGCTATAATTTAGTCAGCTCTAAGTAGTTGTTTAGATTGTTCCTCCTCTATCTTCAACAATTATTTATCTCAAGGAAGGAGTTTATATAACTAACTAAATCCAGAATATACAGATATATTCTAGTCACTCATTTATAAAATTCTATAATAAAAATATATTGAAATAATATTATACTATTGATATACTCAAAAATGAAATAAATGCTTTTAATTATTAAAAAGTCGTTAAACCAAATTTTTATTAGAAAAAATCTTTTTTTAGCAAAATATAATTTTTTTAGACATTATCCGGGAATTTATAATGGTATTTAATCCAACAGTGGTCATTCTTGACGCTGACATTGGAATTGCGGCCGTAGTTTGATTGGTTTCCCTAATTAGTTTTTTTAAAAAAATTATACATAAAAAATTAAAATTAAATATTATAAATTAAAAACAATGTATTTTATTAAAAATAATTATTCTGTTTAACAGTGTTATAATGAAACGTTTTTAACGTTTAAATCATATTCATAAAAGCAGAATGACGTGCTTCATAAAGATTCTAAATCGATATACACTTCTAGCAAACGTAAGCAGAAAAATTTTTGCTAATCAAATAATTACATTTTGTGCAAGTAATTATAGTTTAGTTATCCTTGGTTCTAGAAAACATAACACTATTGTCATTGTCATATTTTGAGCCCTTTTTGCTTGACAATGAATCACTTCTATTTTACTTAGATTAATTTCATTAATTTTTGGCAGATTTTCCAAAGGCAGTTGCACTATTCTTGTCTTCATATGTGGCCCTGTAAAAGTAAAATTTAGTATTTCTAAACGTTTCTTTTATTTTCATAATGTGTTGATGTATTTCTGTGTTGATTTTAGAATCAATGTACAATAAAAACAACCATGGAATATCAGTTGGTTTCTGTGTTGTAGGATATGATAGATTTTACTTTTACTGTATCTACATAATTAAAAAATGCAATCATTTTATAATTTAAAAAAGTATACTGATTTGAAATTTTTTAAAATTAATTTGGATGAATTAAAATATGCTCCTATATTTTCTTTGATTAGAAATCTAAATAACTAAAACAGTACTCTTTCATTTAATTTGCATTGAATATCTTTTTTACAAATGTTTTAGAAAAGTAATTCCTTATAAAAATATGAAGACTAAAATATTTATATATAAAATTCAGTATTATTGAGAAAGTTCATTGAATATTAAATACAGTAGACGCTCGTTTTTGCAAACACGTAGGGACCGGTAAAATAATTAAAATCGAAAGTTCGTAAAATAGAAATATAACTATTTGATATTTTAAAAAAAATTGATAACATACTGCTATCTTTTTTTATCAATAAATACTATTACAAAAAATTAGTATGCATTTTAGAAAAAACATGTGCAAAATAAGATTTATTGTTAAAAACAATTCTTACTTTCATTTAATTGAGAAAAAATCAGTTTAATGTTGTTCTTATTTATGACACTTGACGGAGCCAAGGCGTCAACTGGGAGAATCAAGTTGGAAAGATCGCCTTCTATTTTTGAACAGAACAGCTTCTCAAGACTGTGGGAGTATGACTTAGCTCATAGATGGCAGCAAAATTTGAGTCTTTAGAGATAGGAATCTAGAGATAAGAAGCCAAGGATGGCCCAAAGCCTGGCTCTTATCACTCCCAAAGGTATTAATTTGGAATGGGTACATGGAGGACATTGGCACGACGACATATTTTATCCGCCCCAGTAACTATTAGTGAACACGACGGCCTTTAATTGGTGAGGAATCGAAACCACAACCTAGCGATTGCGAAACTGACGCCCTAACCAACTAGAGGCTACTGTGGCCTATCAGTTAAAGTATTTATAATCACTTACTTATATCTATTTCAAAACTACATTTTTAAAATTTTTTGATGTACAAAAGCATTTTATTGCTGTTTTTCTCAAAAAATTCTTTAATCTTGTTAGCTATTTATCTACTTGTTTCGTCTTAGTCTCGTCTTATTTGATACTAAAAATTATTTTCCTATTTATTGTGTCCTTAATCATTTTATCATCTAATAATTCCACGAACAAGATACAACTGAATCTATATTAAAAAAATCTTCACATGGAATTTCGAGATTTAGCTGTTAGTTTCTTTGTAAAAGCTCATGGATGAATAACTTATTTTACGCAAGCCGTTAGGTAATTTTTTTTCTCCAATTACGGTTATCAAAATGAAACAGTGATGAAAATAAAAATGCACGCATGTAAAAATTATTAAGTAAGATACATTTTTTTTGTGACTTCATTTTAAGCATACATTTACAAGAGCATTGCGCCTAGAATGTCACTACTCTAATGAATAGAGGTGATTCCAAGACCAAAAGTATCCCATGATATTTTAACTGAAGTTATTGATTACACTCACATGTGCATGCAAAGTCGGAAGTTTTATAAGCGAAAGAAATTCCACAGGGACTGCTTAAAAATAACCGGTATGAATAATATTTGAGCCTGGCGCCTATTCATAGCTCAAGGTCTATTAACATAAATCACATTAAAATTAATTGAAGTATTTTTCCTATAATTTCAATTTTAGAACCAAAACTATTTTTTTTATTACAGTGATTAATTTTTACTTAATTAGTTAGTTTAATTAGATTATTTTAGTCAGTTGTACCACAAATCAAAGGTCGATTCAAGTTTCTCAACCATAAAATAAAAAATGATTAAAACATCAGATGTTAAAAATAAGTGCAAACGAAAAATATTTGTAAGTGAATTGTTAAGAAAGAGATTTTTCAAAATTTTAGGACGTAAATGGAAATTAAAATTATCATTGCATCAATGAAACCCTGTTAGGGACCAGACAACCGTTTGTAAAATCGTGAGTGTTAGTAAATTAGAGATTCGTAGAACCAGCTTCTACTGTAGTTGTATTTAATAATATTATTTAATCACTTAATGTACTTATTGTTTTTTTTAAAAAATAATCAATATATAAGACAGTAAGAATAATACAGATGTGTGTGTACAATAATATATTAGTTTGGGGAAAAAGTAATCCATTATTTTTTCGGTAGACGTCTGTAGTGATCGATATCTCGTGAGGTATCTATCAAACAATTTCAGATTTATGCTCGTTGGAAAGGTGACATTTGACACTGAAATATCCTCTTGAGGTTTTTTGTTTGATTAATTCAGTTACGAGTACAAGGTTTCAAAAATGGAAGACAACAAACAGAAAATTCGATACATTTTCGTTTTTCTCTTGTAACGGCGAAAAAGATAGCCAGGTGGCTAAAATTGTGAAAGGTATTTATCGTTCTATATAAGACTGTAACACCCAGTTACGTACAATTTTTGTTTCGTCGATTCCGTTCAGATATTTTTGATGTTAGAGTTGCACCTCGCATGTGGATACAGCATCGTCGAAAATGTCTATAAAATATCAAAAATGATAGAAGTTAACCGCATGTCAGCAGTCTTAACGCGCAAGACCTAAAAATCTCCTGTTTTAAACCTGTTTACCAAGTGAATCCAAAAGAAGTTACATAAAGTTCACGTAAAAATAATGGATTTATTTTTCCCCAAACTAATATAACTTAATTTCTATATGCATTAAATTGTAAAAAAAAGTAATTTTCCTTTGTTGGTATATTTCGTAAAAATACCATTTGTCCTTCTGAAGTACCAATAGAGATAAAATTATCCAAATTGACAACAAAACTACAACTGGATGGTTATACAAGAATTAATTTAAAAATATTATTCAATCAATTTTATCCAATATAATTTATTCCTGGGTTAAATGAATTAAAGCAAAGTGATAAATGATAATTCAATCTCAATTTGTGAAGCAATTAATAAGAAAACAAACAATATCGAAAACGATTCAGCCTATATTGCTCTATTACTAAAACAAAAATCTGCTTTCAAATAACAAACTTCAGTTATAAAATTGCTGATAGTAATTTAAATATTACGCAAAAGAAACAATCTTTATTATCTTAACTGTAACATATGTTTCATTATAAAGAAGTGAAATTAACCTTTGAAGGAGAGATAGAAATCAATTATAAATAATTAGAAATGTTGAAAATATTATCCATTATCTGAAAAAAATAGTAATGTGCTGTTTGAATGATTTCAGAGTTAAGAAATTACCGCACTAAACAGATTAAGAAATAATGTCATCAATCTATTCTGCAAAGGCAAAAATTATAATTCTTTAGAATCGGTATGGTCATGATGAATGTTTTTGTAAGTTGGTTGTTTTTTTTTAATCCAATTTATTCCATTTTATCCCACCTGACGTAAATTATGATGATTATTCTCGAGATATCCAACTGTAAATAACAGCAAAATAAAGTTAATGCCCTGAATTTTCTGTCAAAGAAAGTAGCCATAAATCACATTGTAAGCCATTAAGAAAGGCGGAAACATCTTTTTTATTCCCTATCAAAAAGAACCGTTCAACACTCAAAGACGAATTCTCTTAAAGTTTGAAAAAAATGGAAATAAGTTTGTAAAATATATATTCTCATTTAAATCCTTTTCTGACCAAAATCACAATTAAAATGGTACATCTCTTTCTATTTCCTTAAAATAAAAATATGCATTTTTAAAATATTTATTAAAACAATAGCTTACAACTGAAATGTGCTTAACTAAATTTTAAAGTATTGCAATATTAGTGCATAATATATGAAAATATAGCGGTAAATGTATATTAAGGCTTGGAATCAGAATTTGCAATCTAAATCTAGACAGTATCAAAGAAAAATTTATATATTAAATATATTTATTTCAAATTATTTAAAATATGTGTCAATTTATGATTCAATCAAGGTAGAAAAATTTTCACATGTACATTTTTCAAAGTTTTTTTTATATATTAATAATATAATTTTGCAATTAAAAATATAATATAACTGTAATGAAAATATAGTTAGTAACTGAGAATAAGAGAATGAATCATGCCGAATATTTAACGAAACGACAGTTACTGAAATAAGAACTATCGAGTATGTATAATGTAAACATAGTCAATACTTTATACTATATATATATAATCATAATGGAAAAAAAAACTAAAGGCTCATTTTGTTGTCATTAATGTAACTTCTACACCAATAAAAATTACTTTTAATAAGTATTATATTTAATTAGTATGGTGTAAATAATTCTTTTTATGTTTTGGACTTACATTATTTCTTATAAAACTTCTTTGCTTGTTTAAAGTTTCATTTTCTTTCAAATTGATAGAAAAATCTCATTTCATTTTTAAGTAATCCTCTAAAACTGAATGATTAGATGTCTTTCACACAAATGTCAAGCTTGGATTAAATGAATGAAATTTCTTTGAGAATTTCTAAACTTATTTTAATGAATTAAAAGTACAAATGCTTTTATTATCTTTTTGATTTACAATTAAAAACAATATGCAACTCTATATGTACACCCTTCTATTGATGAATAGGGGTTGCATAGCAGAAAACGAAAAAAAAATCACACAATACTTCAAGAATACAACTGTAAAATATTTTTCACAACACAATTAAAAAGTATTTTTATGTGGTTAACTAGGAGCAAATAAAAGTTTTAAATATAAAATAACTTTTTTACTCTACACCTGTCTTCGAAATCTCTGCCATTAGTTGACGAGCAGCCCAGCAAAGTGATGAAAAATATATAAAATTATTGTCTGTAGAGCTGTCTAAAATTTTAAAACAATGTGACAATGTTTGAGGTGGTTACTATTCATTTCTCCCTGCTGGTACAGAGGGCAACAAGCCGAATCCTTAATTCCTTTAAAATGTAAATGCCTATGCAAATAATCATGTTCAGTAAGCAAACGAAAGCAAGCATTTTCAACGGATCGAGGCAAATAATTGAAGGTTCTACTATTCTGTTGCAGAAGAAAGTCAAGTTGTGACTTGAGAGAAAGTAGAAATAACTCAAAATATTATGAATATTTGGTTTTTTAACGAAATGAATTCAAGAAGCTAGTACATTACCTTGTTAATTTAAAAAAAGAAAAGCGAACTTTATGAAAATAATACATTTATTTTAACTGATATATAAATAAAAATAATATATATAGACTAATAAAATAAGGACTTGGAATCAATTATGTTCCAATTTGATTGAAACATATGCCGCACAAAAAAGTCGTATAAATATAATTGGACCTAGCACTTTATGAGAGAGTTGAAAAATCTCTCATAAAGTGGTTTGAATGTATGTAATTTCTTTATTAAAAGTCCTGTGTTCTGAATGTTTCAATAATAATGATAATCAAATCATAAATTGACAGAATTTTTTTATTATAGTTGGTATATTTGCAACGCTTTCTAAATATTCCCACTAAAATTAATATAACATTCATATTCAAAAATATTTTAGTTGGCACATAAGATTTACAACACTTTTCCCAATTTTCACAAATTTGAATTATTAGTAGGTTTATATCTTATCAAAATCTAAGAATTTTACCATCTTTTAATCAACGATTTATATTCACGGACAAAAAATAAGAGACATTACATTTAAATTGAACTTTTACATAAATATGTTATAAACTCTGTTTTTTTATTATTTATTATGGTTAAATATATATATATGTTAGTGTCAAACAAAATATTGTCTTACAGAGATGTTACCAAAGGATTTTATCGTATGCAAATCTTACCATCTATTTTTGCTCTTTATGACCACATATCGAATTTAACTTTCATCAATATATTCTGCACTTCATCAAAAAATAAATTTCTTAATTTCAAACCTTTAAGGAACATTTAATTCCTTTGTTTTTCAAAAGTTTGAATGATATATTCAATGACTTGAAAATATACTTCAAACTTTTGAAAAACAAGAGAATGTTTATATTTTTATCATTCATACATTTTTCAATATCTTCTTACTGACTATTAAAGGAAAAAAAATTCATCGAACAAGATTTTAGTCCAACTTCTTTTTAAGAATGCTGCATATAACAGAAATTTCAATATTCTGAAAATGTAAATGAAAACTATTATTAAGATTTTTTGAAAATAAAGTCGATTGTAACCTGTGGTATATCAATTAGCATTTGCATGACAACTCATAGTAGATCCTGGCTTATTTCAGAAGCCGTATTCTCTGTGATGACATTTTGTTTCTTATTTTTAATTTATCAAAATCCTCATCCAAGTTGTCATTACATGTTATATTTGGTCCTTCTCTAGATCCTCCAGAGAAAAGAGATTTATTAAAAACTTTAAAAGCAGCTCTCTCAGCACTCATTCTCAGAAACTACTCCATTTTACATTCTTTATAGTTTCATAAAATTAACTGTGTCATAATCTTTATATATTTCACAAAAGTCATAATATTTATATTGTTGTAATGTTTTCTCAGCTACTGTTGGTTTTGGAATATTTAACTCACTAGATATGAACTTTAAGAATCAGAAATTTCTAAGATATTTCCAAATACACCTTACTCATAGTCATATACCTCTCCATTATTTGGCATTTTCCATGTGGTTAATCCCAATGCAGTTTCCTACAATATATTTAAGTACAGAAATTGTGATGTAGATCAGGACCGCAACTATCCTCACTTGCATGGGTGTACAAATACTTATTGATAGATAGTGTATTAAAAAGCTAGAAAGTATGAAACTTGTACAATTATTTTTTCCAATTTGATATACTTATGTAAATAAATGTTTTATATTAATAAGGACATTTGTTAACCATTGGTTCAAAAAATACTATTGCATTTAATAATTACAATGCTGTCACAAGTACCAAACAATTAAAAGAAAATGTTTCCTGATTTTCATAAATAAATGTTGAGAGAGAAATTTTAAGAAGTTGTTATGAATTTTACACAAAACTCCTAAACTTTATTTCCTGAACTTTATTCGCAATTCCAAACTCAAAAGACGGCTTACAAGAAAATTTTAAGTTAACTTATGTTATTTTTTGTAAAATGAGATTTCGCACTAATGTAAATTTTGTTATTGATGAAACCACCACTAATGTGCTTTTCCTTAGGATCTTCTAAAATAAAGTGAAGAAAAAATCCCATCGGGATCTTTCTCAACAAATTTTATTAAAGGGCTTGAGCGGAAGAAAAAGGTTGTCCCTTGAAATTGCGGCACTAATTACATTTACCCATTTGGCGAAGTAGTTATTGACTTCCCGGGCAACACCCCGGTAATAAACCAAGACGCTTATAAAACGGAAAGAGGTTGTTCGTGAACGTCTTGAAGATTAAATTTTATGGGTCCTTCACAGCAGTTTCTGAATAATAAAAGTTGCCACGTAACACAGTAGGAAAAGAGTTGGAGGAGAAGGGAGTTGTTCGAAGATTGTATTCGGAAAGGTTATAATTATCGCTGACTGGTAATGAAAGCTAGAGTTATTAAACACGTCATATTGCCAATGGGCTTTTGAAAGTACTCTCATCAGAAATTACGTCCATTAAGGAAGTCTCTGCTGTCTTTAAAAAGTGTGTAGTTTAGAAATTCGACACCGAAGTGAAGTGAAGCGAATAAGATCTAGTGCTAGTACAGAATTGAAGTTTAATCCTGTTGAATTACTCTTGGATAATTAAATTATTGAATATAGTTGGTTATTAATTTATTTCAAAATAATTTTTACTAACTGAAATATTAATAAATTTCAACATTCGAACAACTTAAAATTTTTAACTGATGTGCATAAAGATTATTTATTTTTCTTCATGTCTAGAAACATTAACCTATAATAACAATAACATATAACACTTGAATATAAAAACTTTAATATGTAATATTGAAATATAACTCTCCAAAATTATGTTATTTTTACTATTTTTTCATTTGCTAACCTGATTGAATATCTGATGTCAATTTCTCATAATCCTTAATTAATTTTAAAAATTGTGTATCTAGATTATTTTTTATAATTTAATATCATTCATGAAATCTTTTATCTTTATAGTATTGTCAAACTCCACAGTAACCTAGCCCAGTACAGATCATATCTTTGAACAGTTATTCATAAATAATTAAGCAGTGTGTTTAGCAATTCAATTGACATTCTATTGATATATTTTTTATTAAGATTTGTTCATATTAAGTTTTTAAAAATATCTTAACACATCATTTTTTTCAAAAACTCCTTTTTTAACGTTGAGAAAACATTTACTCCAATCACATTAATTCTTAGAATAATATATCATTGTGTATTTAATTTCACATTTTACATCGATATTTTCTTAAAAGAATTTTAGTTTAATGATTTCTTTGTTAATTCTTTTGACAAATAATAATTCCTGCTTTTTTTTATTTTCTTGGTGTTTAACTTATGAAATTACAAAAAGTGAAAGAGAATTCTATGTTAAATTAACAAACATTTCTCCAAACAATATTTCCCTTTATTATATTTTAATAAATTTAATGCTTTGCAATCTTTTTAATAACAGTAAAAGCTAAGAGTAAAAGAACTGATAATGTTTTTTTTACATTTCATTACCATTAAAACCTAAATATAAAAGATTGAAGTCACATTAATGTTGTTTACATTTTAAAATTCAAATCTAAACTCAGGGAGCCATAATTTAATTTGCTACTATTTTAGATAGATTTTTCTTTACAGAATGCTCACTTCACTGATTAATAAACTGATATAAATATGAATAATAAACATCGTTCTAGCTCTGAATTAGAATCAAAATAGAATGCAGTACTAAAGAATTTCCATGTTATATTCTTTGGAGATGTTGAAAAGTGGCAGGTTACACCGTTTTGTAAGCCGTAGAGAACATGAGACAGAAGCGCTTTTACTTTTTATTATTTTTATCTACTTTCTAGGGCTTTTCACAACAAGTTCGTTCTTTATTTCATTTTTTGCTTATTTTTCCCTCCTCTGCAGTAGTATACGTCTTTTGAAAACGTCAGCTTGAAACTAATGAATGTAAATTTCAGCAGCGTGTTTACGTTGCCAGATCATACATATATTCTTCAGCTTCACATTTACCATGGGATTTCGTTTCCATGGTAACGGCTTCAAATCATCGCTTACGGATACTGAACTATTGCTTGCAAATTCAAAGAGAAATATTTATTTCTTGCTTATTTCCTAAGATCGATTATTTATTCCATAGAACAAAATATTCCATGAGTACTTGTTTCAGCAAATTATTTGTAAACATAAACATTTATAAAAAAATCTCTCTTGAGACCAACTTAACTTCTGCATATTTATTTTTACTATATAATCCATCGCAAATATATCAGAATGTTATTCAATATATAATAATAAAATAATCATCTATTCCAAGAAGGAAATTTGTTATTTAAATATATCAATAAAAATTAATTTATTTATTAAAAAGAATAATAATAAAAATATTTTAAATATAAATACAATTATAGCTATATTGGTTCTTAAATTCTTATCAATAAAATGTATCTTTGGCACCATAAATTTATCAAATATTTTTCCTTTTAGTAAATAAAATAAACTCAAAATAAAACTAGAAAATTTGTAATAAATTAAGACATTTTGAAACTTTATATATTATAAATATAAATTGCAAATATATGACATAAAAATTGTAATATAATGTATATAATTGTTATATGTAATAATATTATAAAAATAGTATTTTAAAAATTTAGTTAATGAATATTAATATACTTGTAGACTTACACATATAAATTATAACTAAAAACTAATTTTAAATTTTTATATTAACATCAGCTTTTGAATACAAACCATAAAGTTTTAGATAGAAGTACAAATTACTAATTTTTTTAACTTATTCAATTTAAGTTTTCCTCATTTTTAATAAGAATAATTATTTGCATTTCAACTATCAATGCAAAATATTTTAGATCATTATTTATTTTAAGTAATTCTTATTCTTTTTAATTTGAAAACCAAAGAAAGTTTTTGTAAGTTAATCAATGTTGGAAGTTGACTAAATTTATGTACATAAAATTTCTACTTTGTTTGTGAACAAAATTTTAGTTTTAGATTGAATTAACTACTGCTATATAGCATATAATAAATCTTGCATAAAAATGATGGATTCTTGTTATATATATACAAACATAAATTAAAATACATGTTAAATTTCATTTCAAAATTTTGATAACATAGTTTACAATTATTTTATGCAGTCATTCATGTTGATTGTAATTCACTATAAAATCACTTTTTTGAAGATGTAATTGAGTTATACAGTTTAGCTCCATTCTGGAACTTTATTTTCTTGAAGAACATAAGTAGATTTTTCTTTGCGGTCCTTTAAAAACATGATCTATACGTAACTCCTACAAGTAAGAAAAAAATTTATAAATCATTAGATTATATCGATTTTTGTATAAGTATTGGGTTGTTCGGAAAGTTATTTCGTTTTATATGAAAATGATAAACGTATAGCGAATAAATATTTTATTGAATTGCATATTTTCAATTCTAGTCCAATACCTTTTACCATTTTTCTGGTCGTTGCATGCTTTCATACTGATAGAATGGTTGGTTTTCACTAGCAAAAGACTAATTCAGGTTGGAAAAACGAAATGACTTTCCGAACAACCCAATACTGATAGCTGCATTCTTAAATGCAACTACCAATTTCGACACAATAATTTATTTTTTGCAATAACTTAATTTTTGGTTAGAAATATAGTTTGAATAAACCTAAATAAATATTAATTAGCATTGAAAATCGTAAAAAAAATTAAATATTGCTTATTTTCCGAATTCCAATATTTTACAAGCATGCCTTTGCACATTTTCCACTGGAAATATTTTAATATAAATTTATTTGAGTAAAAGTGAACTATTAAATTTTTGTAAAAGTTAACTTTTTTTTTATAAAAGCATTAAAAGAAATTTAAATTGAAATCAAATTCATTTCTCAAACAGGAAGAGAAGTTATTAAAATGCTTAGTACATTTACTTACCATTATATATTTGTTTTTAATCATCGGTGCATTCTTCTATATTTTAATTTCACTTAACTAAGAAAGAAAATTTGTACAAAACAATTACAATGCAGTTGATATTCCTTTAATTGATTTTTTAATACTTTTGAATATTTATTAAAGCTAAATTTTTCTTTAATTAATCAAATTTTTAGAACTTAAAAACTTGTAAGCATATAAAAAATAAACTAAAACTGTTCTATACTTTGTTAATTTGCACTACTTTAGCATCCCTAATAACTGCAGTTAAAATACAGGAAATCCATATATGTTATATTCTAAATTTTTTTAAGTTCTTTTGTATTTTAGATATATGAGAAAATCTGCTATAAGTGTTTAATAGAAAATTATATGTAACCTGTTATTCAGGTTATTCATTTTACATATTTTCTCATTTGCCTATACTTATATATTATTTTTTACATAGTTGTAAGACATTTAAAACTCTTTTTAAATACTCATAATAGAACTTAAATAATTTGAAATGCTAGATACGGTTTGATCCTAACAG
Organism: Latrodectus geometricus; assembly: GCA_026290005.1. Classification (NCBI taxonomy): domain Eukaryota; kingdom Metazoa; phylum Arthropoda; class Arachnida; order Araneae; family Theridiidae; genus Latrodectus; species Latrodectus geometricus. Next base: position 60,208 of record JAPDSC010046534.1, read on the forward strand.
AGTCCACACCCTTGGTGCAAATAATTTTGGTAAGCGATAAATTTCAGTCTTGGTAATCCTACTTTGATACACGAGATGTGATAAATCTAGTTATTTCTGAAATTCTTATTTCGCCATTTTGTACTGACTTGGCGCTTTTTTTTTCAGTTTGTCACCAAAGAGTGAGCTCTGATATAAATTTACCGAAAGCTGCATTAATTATATGCATCCCATTGCTCAGTTATAAAATATATTAAATAGAAAAACTAATAAGATCTTAATTCATTAAAAGAGTGTAGCAACAAATATTATCAGCTTTGATCCATAAAACATTTAAATTCAACCATCCACTTAAATTTAAATTATAAACATTTCTCTAAGGAATGGGGACGAAGACAAGTTGGAATGTCGAAGAGGTCATTTACGTCTCTCGGAGAGTCATGATGACATCTTCTTGGGAGATGATGGATTTAGAAAGCCTGGTTCCACCCTTAGAAGTCAGCAAACTAGAGGTTTCTCTCAGCTCATATCTGCTTTTAAAGAACCACCAACAAGGCAACTTTCCACCTTATATGACCTCACTGCCAATATGGAGCCGGATTTTGGATACTTCTGTGGCAGTCTCATCTCATCCAACTTGGGGGTTGCCTTTTTTTCAACCGGAAATAATGTCACTCTATCCGTCTATTTACCACCAAGGTCCGTCAGCACAACATCCATGATGGGGTCTTTTGGATTATATCTAACATACAGGTAAGTAAAACAAAATTTTATATTAATTAATTTTAAGACAAAAGGGAAACAATATGCAACAATCTATTACTGACGGGCAGAAAAATTCAAAATAAAATTTTACTAAAATATACCAGCATACTTTTATGGAAATTGTTTCTATAAATATACAATATTTTTATTATTTTTCATAGTAAGCAATCTAAACCTTTTTAGTTTCTTTTTTCAATAGTTATTAAATATTTCTTCTCCATTAAGAAAGTGATTTTTCCAAAACATGAAAATTATATGAAGGAAGTGTTAGCCCGTAAAATACTTACGTTTGTACTTACCTGTCATATAAGTAGACACAATTAAATTTTCCCCAAAGTAATATAATAAAAACACTATTTAGAGATGCATATTTAATTAGATATTCAGGTGAATTCGATGAAATACTCAACATTTGAAATATCAAATTATGAATGATGATGAACCTCTCAATAAACCAGACTTCTTAATTTTTATTTCATCTGTTTAAATTTTAATAAAAAGGACATATTTAAGAAATACGAAATGTAACATAAGATATTCTTTTATTGACTATCACGATAAAGTCAAAGATAAAAACATACTTCTAGAATTTTAGATTTGGTTATTTTGAAAGTTACTTTTATATATTTCATCAATTTTTTTATAATTCTTTTCCGGAGACAAATTAATAAGGGCACCCCAATTACTGAAATTTATGACAGAAGTTTTAAATTATATTTTTAAATTTTTAATACGATTAGTTCAGTTTTCTAATTTTTAATGATTCCTTACAACATTTTTGTAACACTAGTACTAGACTTACATCTATTTTTAAATTGCACTTTCAATACATGCAATGCAGAGAGAAAATCATTTTTGAGCTTTGTAAAGGAGAAACTTCAATTGTAAAATATAAAACAGTTGAAACAATTTATAATGTATTAATCAAACTTCGACACAAGTTAAAATAAATATCATGGAAAATATTAAACAGTATAATGTTACTTTGGAACACAAAGTTAACCGTTTGACTGCTGAAGAGTTTTCTTATATATAAACATAACATAACAAGCGAAGCGCGATGGCTCTTCGCCATACTCAAATGGTAAAAAGGAAGATTCTCTAGGATACATTAAAGTAATATTTGAAATTTATACAAAAAAAACGATATTAAAATATTCATTAATATGTGCTCAATACGCTGACTGATGTATCTTTGAATGTTAGGCAGAGTGAAAACACGATATCCTTTTTTCTATTTTCCTTTGGGTAAGATATTAATATGTATGTATTGTCTAAACACTTGGAAATTTAAATAATCAATTAATTTTTTAATGGGAAGTAGACAGAAATTCTATATAATTTTTATTAAAATTATTTACAGAACCATGAATTGAAAATATTTTTTGTGATTTACAATGGCTACAGAACATGGGCTACAACAAGACAAACAATGGGCTAAAGAGATAATAAAATATTTCATACTAATTACACTTAAGCTCATCAAGCAAAGTAGACTCGAACATGAATATTCCTGATATTTCTAGGAACGTTTAAATGATTTGCAGACATCTTGGGTTTCATGATTTTAATATTGATGCAGTGCAAAATTAATTTAATTATTTGGAGGGATGTACACTTTTTCTGTGATTTTTCACAAGTATTTTTTCTTACAGACAATTTATTCTTTGATAAATATTTTATGTAAAATACCAATTTTGGACTTGGAAACCAATTTTAAAAGTACAGAACTAAACCTTCTGGTATTTTATCAATTAATGCAATATATTTATGAATCGAATGTAACATTTTTTAAATTATAATTACATTTGATACTAATTATAATCTTTTCTAATAACTATACTAGTTTGATTCTGCTATGAATTTTCTTTTAGCCTTTTCCAAGCTGATACTATATGTCAATCATTAAAAATTTAAACCAATAAATCTATTTATTACAACAAATGTGTAAATCGTAAAGCACAGATAGAAAGCATGTATATATTTATATTGATTGTATTTTGGGAACTACATGAGTTCTGATATTGACATGTAAATTCCTATTTCTTAATTTACAAAATCTAAAATCTTTAACTTTCTAATGTTCTCTAAAATGTTAATTCCCTAATGTTTTACAATTAAATCAATCCTTGCTTTCTTAATTTCAATTTAGATTAAGAAAACAGATGGCAAAACAATAGGATATACTCTCAAAACATGTTTGTTAGTAAAACACAATTAATTAATTTTTCTAACCTAACAATTAATTGTGAATCTCTTACAAAAGAGCCAGGTTACTGAGATTGATTATATTAAGGTCGACGTCATTAGTTGTAGGCACGTGTAATTTATTTTTCAATTTACCCTCCTACAAGTACTATACTATCCTTGAGAAATAATTTTTTGCAATTATATCGTTAGCATAATTGATTTTTAAATCAATGATTAACAAATCAATGAAGTCCACCATTATAAAATTTAACCTTTTTCAACATCAACAAAGATCAATGATATGAATAATTTTAGAATTAAAAGAATAACAAACTTTTTAAAAAAACCAAAAATTAAGTATATCTTTATATTTGGTTTTCTTAAAAAGGTTATCATTCTCTTTATCTTACAATACTTTCAAAAATAATTTTTATCCTAATATATTAATTGCATTAATTGTTATATTAAACAATGGTTTGAATTTATAACATCTATCAATTTTAACAAATTGATTTATTTATAGTTGTTATACATTTTTTAAACTTATTTTCTAAAATACTTGCTATTGAATAACATTACTCATGCATTTAAGAACATTTATTTAAATATTAAAATTTTATAAAATATCTTAACAGAAAAAGTTAAAATATAAAGCTTGTTTTAATAATAAGCGCCTGTTGCTTATTTTTCCTATTAAAATCACACTAGTTTAATTATTTTACATATTTGTATTAGATAAAAACATTGCATACATATTATGGTAAAAAATGTGTTTAATATATAAATTATAATTTAATCTTAAATTATATTCAAGATTTGCATGTTTTAAATAGGATTATTCAACTTCTAATCCAATCCTACTTTGCACATATTTCTTTTAGGTTTTTGTCTTCAACTCCTACAAAAACAGTCCATCAACCAACCAACTTTGAAACTCCATCACTCCACTTAGGGAATGAAGTCGCCAACACTTACTGTGACAGAGCTTTCGCCAATTGCGATAGAAAGAAATGTGTGATACGGTCACCGAACTTCCCTGGTCTATATCTGAGAAATTTCACCTGCAACTACTACATTAGGCAGGACCATGTTCCACCTGGAAAACGAGCCCATATAGTCGTTTACCAATCCAATGAATATAAGATCTCTGTAAACACTGGATCGTCGCTCATCAGATCTGATTCAAGGAAAGTTTTAAATCAAGGTACATCTCTCAGCAGTTTTACTTCTAGATAACAAATGATATTTTAACAGCAATAGACAAACCAATATCAATATAGATTTAATGATTTATTTAATCCTTTATCCTTTAATATATATATTCAATATAATAAGATAAATATAATAAAATCTTATTACATTGGATATAATATAAAAAAATAGTTTCAGTGTAAAAAACCATATTATTTACCCAGTTTTTATTTAATCTGTATAATTTTTCATGACATTTAATTTCTTTGATTTAAAAAAAAATTTATTTATATATCTTAATATTGACTGAAATGATTACATGCTACAAATGTTTTAATTTTATCAAAAATATTATTTGTAGTTTTCATGATATTTACATAGTTTGCAGGTGCATTTAAAAAAATACATTGAAGTTTATTTACAATATAGTGAGCGTGATTGAAAAATAACCAAATAAAGCATAAATTATTGTAATTTAATACCTATATTAATCAAAGTATTGCCTTCAAGCTAATTTCTTCTTTTAACAAAAGAAAGAAAAATTATAAGAATTTCATTTAACTCAAGTACTTGATGTGTTACCAGATCTAATATCGTAAAATAATAACATTAATATAAATACTCATTTGAGATATTGAAATAAATATATTAGTATTAAGATACAGAATAAAATAAAGACTTTTGACAACAAATGAAAATTATGGAAACATACATCTAAAAGGTAATATCATTGAACAGATAACACACTAAAGTAATAAAACAATTAAATACTATTACTATGTTAAAAGATAAAAATAAAACTTGGCATAATTAAGATTGTTGCTAAAAAGATAGTGATTTCTTTAAAAGTTAAGTTTATGATTTGTATAAATAGCGAATGAAATCAACGTAAAATTTTTAATTTGTGACAATGAACGTCTTAGATCATGATATTTCTAATAACCATCATAATTTAAAAGCCGAAAATTGACTTACTTAAACCTCACTTATGGTACTATGACGCACATTTTCTTAAATTTTTGGTATTTAAGAAAATGTATTTTTAGTATTTAGAATTTCTTAAGTATTTTTACTGTCTTTTTATTTGTTTTAAAAAGTTCAGATTATGCTATTTAAACATTTTATTACCCTTATAATTTCATTAAATTTTATAAAAGTGGAAAAAAATCCACTAAGTGCTTTACTATTTATTTTTCCTGAAGTGAGAGAGATTTACAAAAAAATTGCATTGTCTTCTGAATACGTAGAGCGATTGGTTTTTCTAAGCAACTTATGATGTAATAGATTTAAAAATAATTTTATTCATTTCTTTTATTTTTAATCTATAAATTATTGATTGAATATATTTCTTTTACACATTTTGAAAAGTGATTTATCTTCGTTTTTATAAATTTGAGTTTTTAGATTAATCGATTTTAAGATAAATTTTTATTTTTATATTGAATTTTTACAAAATTGAGCTGTATGAATTTGCATTGCTTATTAATAAATTTGCTTTTATTTAAAATTATACATCAAAACAAAAGGGTATATCTAGCAATGGATAGTAAAATATTGTATGCAAAATTTGCTTACAAATGCAATCCTGAGATCGAATAGCTGATATTTTTATCAAGAGTAGTATTTCAACTTATTTTATAAAATACTGAAATGTTGAGAATTTTACTTTATCGCTTGTGTTAGTTAAACTAAAAATTTAATATAAAATAAAATTTCAAAAACATATAATAATATTCATTTAAAGGTAGAGATTATTTACATGCATTGTTTATTTATAGTGATAAAAATTACATTTTACTTTCTCAATCTCCATTTCTATGTTCAGCTATTTTTTTAAAATACATCATTATTCATCTTTATATATTTATTACAAACATATTTATAAAATTATCCCTACATATTTTCTAGGAATATACTCTTTACGACTACTGAAAAAAGCCAATTTTATGATTTTTATGACACGTAATTTGAAAAAAAAATGGTTTGTTGGGTATATGTTTCCATGTAATGCATTTCCTTTTAATTTAACAAATGTAAGCAATAGTTCAGAAACACATCCTCTGACTACATAAAAGTTTCATTCCAATTAATGTAGAACTCATTCTCAATGCAATGATACATATTTTTAATATTTAGCTTAAACTGCTTGCCATAGAATAATTGAAATAACGTCAGAGAATAATTGCGTAAAGAAAATAAATTTATATATTATGCTAAACGAGTTTACTGCTTGTGATATTATTTTATTTAAGTAAAAATTTAAAGTTATGGTTAAAAATCAAAGATTTTTATAATACTTTTTATATTGGTTGATAGATTAGCTAAAAATTATTTTATATCATATAATTATTAATCATTTTTTATAGTATTTATATATTATTTATGATGCTCTTAAAGAATTAGGACTAAATCTCTTTGCTTCAATTAAGTAAGAATCAAATGAAAATCAAAACAATAATTTCGAAATCAGTATTAATTTGACAAATAATTTTAATTATTTACCTGTTATTTAATTATTTGTAAATTTAAAGATCGATTCTCTTTTGGTTTATTATTGGGCCTTTCTAAATTTTTATCGAAGCATAAAGGTCTTATAAAAGACGTGCATGATATTTCTGATATAAATAATCAATAAAATCAGACCACTTGATTTAAATGTATTTATTTTGGAAAATACACCATTGTTTTTTCAATCACAATTGGATCATTCAAAGAATTCGTTACAAATATATGGAAACCAATGATTTTTATATTTTTAGTTAATGTATTTATGAAATATAAGACTATTTAATATAACTGCTGAAGAAACTAATTAATCATTAAATTGCCCATTGTTTTATTGAGAAATAAAGGTGTGTTAATTGCATTTTAATACTAACTTCAAATACGAATAACAATCAAATAAAATTTGATAATGTCATATTTTTTTATTTAAAGGAAGCGGAGGATTAACAACAGACTGCGCTGGAGATGTTGTTCGTATCTATGACCGAATAAATTCTGATGGAGGAGGAGGTCGTTCCCTGTTGACAGAATTTTGTGAATCAGGATCTCTCTCAGATGTCGTATCTAGTGGTCCAGAAATGCTAGTACAGCTTTACAGTGCACCATCTAATCTCTTATATGAGTCAAGACTGGAGCTGGACATCCGAGTAGAGTTTTCAACCATCAACACTACAGATAATGAATTCCGTTTCGACCGTGAAGGAAAATGCGAGATTGTTGTTGATGGTTCAATCACCCGTACAGGAATTATTAAAAGTCCTCAACATACTATGCCCAAAAACACAACTTGTGTGGCTAAATTGATTGGCACGAGCACACAAAGAATATGGTTGTATTTCGTATCGTATTTTGTACAAGACCAAAGTACTTTAGGATTCGATCATCATCCTTCAAGCACAGAATTTCTGAACACAGCTTTCCGGGAAGATACTTGTGACATAAGTAGTCTGGAAATGTATCTAAATGGTTTCCAAAATAGGTCATCTATTAAGATTGGAAACGAACTTGTAACTAGTAGCAATGCTACATGGCGCTTTTGTGAAGCAACATTGCCTGTAATGTGTACCAGGGCTTCAGATTATGTCGATTTTATACCAAAGAAACCATGTTTGCCACCTAACGAGAGTTATCTTTCTATAGCTCCTCAAGTTCTCTTACGATATTCCCTCACTATGAGGGCTTCAAATGTTGTTTCATCGCTTTCAGCTACTTCTTTCATCATACGTTATGAATTTATTGATGTTGAATCCCCAATCAGATTGCAGACGAAATTAGAATCTAATGTTGTCAAAACATGTGGCAAGACCTTCAATTCTACTCAAAATCTCTCAGGAGTAATAACTTCTCCGAAAAATCTTTTTTTCTACGGAAGAGGTGGCAGAGAGAAATTACTTTGCAATTATCATTTTGCGTTACAACCAAAAGAAAGACTTTTGATTGAAGTTAGCAATTTTAGATCAAGTATTCGAAGTTGCTCAACCACATTTGATCCACGACTAAGAAGATATGATTGCCATTTCACGAGAGGATTAAATTCTCAACACTTTCTCACAGATTTTATTCCTCCTTATAGACATTCTATTCTTACATTTACAGAAACTTTCGGCACTTCCTTTGTATATTTTGGATGTTTATGCGACAATGCCTCAACGCTTACACCTTCTGCAATGTTCACATCGTCGTCATCTGAACAAGCATCAACAGTTACAATGATTTTCGATGTGTCTGGTATGACACCTTTTGAAGATTTTCGAGATTTCAGTTTTAATGTGCGATTCAGAATAATCCCTTCTAACTCTTCAAATAAAGAGTGCAGCGTCTTACCTGACAAATTAGATAGGAACAGAACATATGGGGGAGAACTTTCGTTTTTAGCAGATCCTTCAAGTATAACAATGCTAGGAGAACATTTATTACGCTGTCGTTGGTTTCTGCAATCATCACTGCCAGAAACTTATCTATATTTACAATTACGAGGTAGACCATGCGATAGTCCAATATGGCTAGAGGAACGAAATAGGGTAGTTCTGTACATTAGTGCGAATAATGGTCTTATGTATCCTAAAATGGTGCTATGCTTATCAACTTCCTCTGACAAAAACAATTTAAAATCCGACAGTGAGATTTTTGATTTCTTTTCATCATCATGGCACAAAAATGACTCTAACATTTCTCAGCAAACATCAAAAGAAGACCTGATGAATTATCATGAAAAGAACCAAACAGTTTCTGACAAAATCATTGTAGAATTTATGGCCTTTAGAAAAGGCACATTAACTATTAGATGGTTGGAAGTGTCTAAACCATCTTCAAAACCTAGCGTAGATGAAGTACAGTCTGATGGTGGAAGGACTTTAATGAATATTAACTGTCTCCATGAATGTCCAGAGCTCAGTGCGTGCATTAACCCAGAGCTCTGGTGTGATGGTGTGATACATTGTCCTCATAGTGGATTCGATGAATCCTCTGAGAACTGTCAACAAACATTCACACTTTATATTTCAGTTGGAATGGGGTGCTTAGTTTTAAGTATAGGAATAGCACTTTTAATTTTTTTTATGTTTCGCAAGTATTCGGAAAAGCGTCGACATCATCAACAAACTCATCCAGCGAGCTTTGAACATCTTCCTCACTGTCTGCAGCACAATCAGAATCGCGAGTTATCTTGCAAAAACTTTGGTAATACATCCCCAGTTTTCATGGTGGGAGGAAGTATGAAAAAGAAAAAGAAAAACAAAGACGATTTTGTTCGTCATATTCAAACAGTGGAAGTTCGATTTCCAGACATCCACATGTGATGCATTATGCTTTCAGATATTCATATTATATATACATAAGTAAAATTTATTCCTGGTGTCTATATCGTTTTTGATCTTTTTTGTACGTGGAAATATCCCTTTTACAATAAACCTTGTTAACAATATAATTTGAGTACACTTTATTTTAAAACGTTGAAAACATTTTAATTTTCACACAATTCAGAACCAAATTTTAAAATAAATTAATATATGTCACTTTTTGTTTCATTACATTTCAAGAATTCAAATTAGACTTTCATTTTTAACACATTTCTCCTATCGTATGAAATTTATAAAGAATCAAGGAGTTTTAAATTTTAAAATAAATAAAATTACATTTTCATCAATAATTTAAGATATTGCACAGTACTAATAATATTTAATTGAGATTTTATTACATCAATTAACAATTTCAAATTGGTAGTATTATTTCTATTGAGTCTAAAATGTTATTCCTTTTCTTTCTCTCACATATGTGTCAATAACTTTATTTCAAAAAGCATTATTAAAATGGTTTCACCATAAAATAAATGCTGCCTTTCTATAAAATAATGTAAGCTTTAAGAAACTTAAGAAAATAAAGTATATTCTTCTATTTTCAAAACAGCCCATTGTTGCGTCTTCGATAGAAGTCACTTCCATTATATTCTCCTCTTTGCTAGGAAACATTAGTGGGTAATTCCCAAGATCTCAAAGTCTTCCACAACGCAGTCTTCCTATTTTATTCTTTGCCTTTCCCTAACTTAAGGATCCAATTGGCCAATACATGAAGATTATGAATGTTATGGTGGAGAGAGCCATATGAATAAGATGTGGCAAACAAATTTCATACAATTAATAATAATGTATTTAATTATACAAGCCTCCCAGTACAACTCATGGTTGTATCTATATCACCATTCACTACCAATACACGCTGTAGTCGTTGTCTTCTACAACTTTTTTCCTTCAAAGATAGCTAAATGTTTTTCCTGCAATTTTATCAAGTCCCAGACTTTGGAACCATATGTTAGATAGGTCAAATAATGATTTTATAATGGAGTATTTTAGTTTTTCTTCTTTTTAATATTGAATGTAAGACATTTTTTAATCCAATAAAATTTCAGTTGGTAGCAATTGTACGTCACTTGATCTCAATATTCAAATTTCCCTGGTTATTGACATTTGAGCCAGGCATATAAAATTGTTAAAAACCTAGAATTGGCAGTATTCAATTTAATAAGGTTTATATCTGTCTTTGTCACTAGTATATGCTTAGTTTTGCCGTCATTAACATAGATGTCCATTTTAGTTGCTGATCTCTCAATGGAAGTGAATGACTTTTATAGTTATTATTATAGTTCGATCAATCCAAACAATAACGTCACAGTTGGTAAGTATCTAGATTGACTTAGTAAAATGGTTTTATTAGTACCTATACCAAAATCTTGAAGAAAAGTTGAAAAGGAAGCAAGCAAGGGCTGCTATACGCCATTTATAATTTTCAAATAATCTGTCAAACTTCCAGATAATTTTAGGTAGGAAAAAGTTTATTTTATGTTTAATTTTATAAGAGTGATTTATTTTTCTGGGACATATAGTTTACTTAAAATTCTTTACATAATACTTCACCTTAAATTTAATGAATAAATAGTGCATATGCAAGTTATTTTTTCGAGGATTTGTTGCAAGTTAAAATAAGTAAATTCTCTCCCTTTATAATGCATTGATAATTTCTAATTATACTTTTAAGAAGAGGTAAAAGTCTATCAAATATTTGTGAAAATTTTCGAAATAATATTCAGCAGGCTCCTTGATAGTTGTGGAGTCGCTGTTTTGATATCAGGCATAAAATACTGAATCCAATCCAAAGGTAACGTTTATTTTCCCCGGTGAAAAAGATTACTGTACCTTAGTTTTCTCAGAGCCCCTTTGTTTCAAAATTATATTATATCAAATAAAATATATTACTGAAATTAAGAAGAGAAATTATTACCGTGTAAACAAATGTTGTGTTGCAATTATATAAGTATTAAAATATATTTATTTAATAAGTATATTAATTATAAGTATAATAATAAGTATAATATATTAATTATAAGTATAAGTTAGACAACTAAAAATTGGCTAATTACACTCAAGAAATATTTTTAAATTCTACTCTTTTTATTCTTTAAATGTTGCAAAAGATTTCAGTAAAAATGTTTTGCTTTTGGGGGAATATTTTTAAATGCTTGGTCTTCTTCCTGTGTTGCATGTAAAAAAATCATTGAAAAGAAAAAAATCCAATTCCACTTTTTGTCAAAAAAGAAACGTATTAGAAATTTTAAGTGTCTATAGATTCATTATTGGAACTAAAATATTCGAACAATTGTTTAAGTACATTACATATTTCTATACGGATTTACAATGGCATTTATTAATTCTTTAAAAATTTAACTTTTAAGGAGAGTGACTTTGTGGAATATACTTTAAAATTATTTCAATGTGTTCTGTGAAATAAACTGAAACTATGTGGAAATACGTGCAAACATTGCTAATAATATTAGTATTGAAAACACTGTTATTATCTCCAAAGATCAAGAAATTATACAACAATATGTCATATATTGGGACAAGACAGAATAAAAACATTTAGCACTAATTTATTTTACAGTAGCTCTTTGTAATGCTAATAGTGATGTCTATGGGCAAAAGTGATATACTTTATTCAGAAATCAATCTCTTTCATTTCACTAGAATACGTGATGGGAACTCACATAAGAAAAGTTGATAACAGTTCCTTCATTTTTTGTGAACTGTTTGATTATTAATTTGTCGATGTTGGTAATACTGCTCAAAAATTGAAGTGAAGAAAGAGAACAAGAGCAAATAAGATATCTTGTGGGTGTTGCCAGATTATCTTTAATCAATTTGACTAAAATGTAAATAAACTGAAATTCTGCTTCAAATACTGTGCCTTTGTTTCTTATACGGTGTTTAAAAAAATAAAACTCATTATGGCTTTCAAAAAGTACAAATTTAAAACCAACCTTATTATTGATTTTACTACCATCTGTAAGCAAAATCATATTTAATCACATTTCAGTAGTCTTTTTTATAGTTATAAAAGTTTATGAACTTTAAAGTAACTAGATGAGAAAGATTAGGGAAGTGAACATTTCAGTTTAGGTAGTCTTCCAGAGTATCAGGCAATGCCACGAAATGTTATTTTTCATGAAATTTGGAGGCACTTCTTTTTTAAATTTAGTCGCAATTTCTGCAATAACAAAAGTAGCCTCATAGCTTAAGGTTCTATAATAATAAATAATAGGAAGAACTCACTGTAGAATCTTTCTCAGATGTCTTACCTTTTAGCACGAACATGTCCCCAAGTATGATTCCCGTACGAAATGAATAGTACAATACATTGCTTAAATATCAGTTTCTTGACCTTATAATTTATTACAAAAATAGATATGGGTATTTAGTAAAGGCTATATTAATAATTCTTATCACTTTTGATAAAAGGGAATTCAATTTGTTTTTTCCATAGAAATTTTTAGACAAGATGATACAAAAAAAATTAATTTCTGTCAATTCCGTCAGAGAATCATTAAGTATCAAAGCAGCAATATTAAGTTAATCAAACTTTCCGGAAAAAATTATATCTTTTTGACAAAATTGAAAATTAGTTTAAGTGAAATCACTCAATTGGAGGCAAAATCCAGCACTTCTTGTACTCTCATAATAGTATTATCCAAAGTTCTTTCTTGGAAAATGAAAATCATGTCATCGGAGATGATTTAAAGGGTAATTTTATTATGAGTCAGTGAATACATCTTGAATCATAATAAAATTATTATGATCCAAGATGTACTCATTGGACGATTTGACGAAAGATATTTTTGAGAGGAAGGAAGAAAAGTATAATGAATCTAATATTATCAAGATGAGATGTTTTTCTTGAGATAAAATAATCAGAGCTCTTTTCCAGTGAACTTGAAACAGTTCTAACGGAAAATATAGTTTAAAAATTGAAAAAAGCTCTATCCACGGCATCATTGGAAAAAAAAAGATTAAGGTTTTTAACAGCATTGTTAACTTCAAAAGTAGGGAATTGATAGTCCGAATTTGAGGGACTTTATGTCCTTCAGATTCAGTACGTGTAGTTCTATTAGATTTCATATTATAAAGCCCATTACCTTTTAGAAAAATATTTGTCATAATATCAATGTCAATGTCATAATATCACTCAAACTCGTGACACTTCCATCCAAAAGTCTAATTCTCAAATTCACAATCCTTTTCAGAATATTGACTTTGATCTCAAACTAGAACAAATGTGTTTAGAAATTGAAAATGTTATTTAAAAAAAGATTTTTCCACGACAAAAGCTTGGAATTAATTCATTTTGCTTTTAATTATATCGCAACTCAAAACACTTAATTTTATACATCTTTAAGAAAAATGTTTCTTTCTTTCTCTAATCTTCGGCTATCAGCCTTTACATGTGTCTTTTAACAATCAATTTCTTTCGAGGCCACCATGGAACATCAGCCTATATAATGGTTTTCGTTCGAATCGATAAGTCAGAACAGAGTTAAATTGACTGCAAAAAATTTATTTACAATAATTTGTAATGCAATATAATCAGAGGAACCACTAAGAAGGGTGTATTAGAGTCAGACAGCACTCTTTGACAAAGTTTTGTAAATAAATGTTAAATCACTCTTTTTTAAATTAAAAATACATAAGCAAGAAAATATAACAAGATCACACAAAACAAAATCAAATATAATTATTTTATGATAAGAAAGAGAACCTTTTTCAGAGATAAGTCAACCTTGAATTTATGGTAGCAAAATAAATAAAAAAAAGGTTACAAAGCGTAAGATCAATGTAACTCGAACCGTACTTGGGACATAAAGTATATTTGTTAGAGATTTTTATTGATTAGAAGCAAATGGTTCAAGCTAATAAAATCATAAAGCCTAATTATACTAGCATAAGGAATATGACTATTCAAACGACTATTTTTTTTTTATTTTTATCCATAAAAAATAAAATTAACCTAGATTTTTCAACGCTAAGATATGTGAAAATTTTAATAATTCTAAATAATATTGGTTTATGACTCAAAACATAAGACAAATATTTAAGTCTTGCATTAATTTATACTTTTAAAAAAACAGTATTATAAACTGCGTGATTTAAGTCCATGAAAAAAAAAGATTCTTATTATGAATAATAGCAGAAGACATGAAATAATTTGCGTCAGAATCATAGTGAATTTTACATTTTAAAGTAAAGCCAAAAAGAACAACACCTTTATGAAATTCCGGGCACTAAGCAAATGTCATATCCATGTCATTTACCTGCAAACATAAAACAAGTTACAGAGTATAAAATTTTAGTTTGTGCAAATTTATTTTTGCAACAGAAATAAATGAAATGTTAGACTTACACATAGTGTAAAATTTTGAACCCCAAGATTCATCATAAGTTTATGGCTGAAAATAATATTGGAAAAGAGCTGATGAATTATATCAAATGCCTTAGCTACATTTTTTAAAATTAAATCTTATGTAATTAAATCACAATTACTTTTTTATTACATTTCGAACTTTTATGCATAATATGCAAAATAGTTTTTTCCAGAAAATTGTTTAAATATACACATTAGATTATTATATATGTATATCTTATCTTTGACTTTTTTCTGATTCTCGAAAATATTCTTCATATTTGTACATATGAATTAACATTAAAACATATGAATAAAAAAATAAAAATGAATAGATGTGATACCATCTTCCCCTTCTCGGGTATAAAATAGAAAATTTTCTAGTTTCACTGCAACTTACAACCATCAGGATTGAATGTTTTCAAATTTTCCACATATGGTTGCTTTCTCGAAGTCCTAGTAAGACATGTCTTTGTCCTCAAAGTATTTCATCTCCAAATATGGCATAAAAAATCCTTCAGGGAAAATGGAGAAAATCGTAAAATCGTTGGGATAATTTAGAGTGGCAACAACTGCAAGAACGTGAACTGCTTTCGTAAAAATACTTAAACATCTAAGAGTGTTACGCTTTGCATGCGAATGATGCCATTTTGGAATAAGTAATCGGTGAAAAAAATGCAGAGATAACATTTTTGCTTACGAAAATTTATCTCGGAAACTTTTTAACTCCCATTATAAAATGTAATTTATTGAAACAATCTGTACGATAAAATTTTACTATTCGAAACTTTGAAAATTGCATTATGAGCATAAAAAATAAAAGGCTTCACAAACACAATCTGTTTGGAAAACTTCCAATAAAATATAGAGTTGTTGTGTAGTAAAATGATGTATATGCTTTTCTAAATGAGCAGAATATTGAGGGATTTTTAAAAAATCACGTAAAAATTGTTTTAATAATTTTTTAAAATTCACGTAAAAACACGTATGTCAACTTTTCATGATTATAAAGTAAAATATATGTTTCAATAATACTCTATATAGAAATTAAAAATTAAAATACGAATGAAAAGTTGGTTATTATATAATGAATAAACCCCAATAATGAATTCCCTTTTAAATTTAGGGAAATGGTATTAAATAATGAAGAATGTATGATGGTTTTAAAAACGTGTATTATAATTTTTTTCTAAATAAATTGTTATTATTATCAATATTTGATTTAATGAGTTAAATTTAATTTAATATAATCTCTCACTCATAGATATAAATGAAGAAGTCACAGTTATTAAAATAAGCAGTAGCGTTTTTTTGTTTTTCATATTCAAGTAATACTTTGATAATCCTGTTTTATTTGTAGATATTTTGAAAGATAATTCTAAAATTTATCTTACCGTTTTTCACTTTATATAGAAGAAATGGGTCTTATACCATAGCCAATAAAAATGGAATATGCTATTTTGCAAATAAATGGAACTGCTATGGTATTCTTATACTATAGCAATCGAAACTTGAAGATAATGATATTTAGTATAGCCACAAGAGAAGCGAAAAAAATGTTTTTAAAATTAGTTTATGTATGATACAAGGAATGCCGCATAACCTGTCTAATGGTTAGCGTAACTGACTACGGATGGGGAGGACCTGAATTCGAATCCCTGCTCGGGCATGAATGTACTTTCTCTTTTTAGTGATTTTTTTTGTCCTTTCCTCTGATGATGGAGGAATGTGGCCCACTCTATAAACGTGTTTGTGGTGGTGTGACGTGGGTAGTGCTACTCGCCTCCGTGATTTGGTTCACAGGTGCCCACCGGGTAACGATAAATGAGTAGCAATTTTCGGCCTTGTTGTGGCTTAAAAAGGGTTAATCACGCAAGTGCCCGCTATTGGAAAAAAAATGATACAAGAAATATTTTTAAATATTTTATTATGAGGTACTATTCATAAATATAAACATCCATATTGAAATGTTAAATGGTAGCAGAATGTGAAAGATTTTTAAAGTCTGTTTCAAAATTGCAATCCATATCATGTTTTATATGTTATGCAAAAGTTATTTAAATTACTTATTAGCATTTTCATTAATAAAACTGTTATTCTTAATAATTCTCTTTCATACTCATTATTTAAAGTAATATTTGAATTAACTCTACAACTCTTTCAATGAACAAGACAATTATTTTGCGTACATTAAGTGTTACATTTAAGAAATATTCTCACAACTAAACCGTTTATAAAAATTAATATTTAACCTATCCTAAGTTTAATTACATTAAAGGCAATTTTTATTTAATATAAACAGTACTTATTTGATTACAGATGAGCTTATAATCTTTTAAATCTCTCATGACAAATGGTTTTGATTAAAAATTGTCACTAATTTTAAAACAGCTCTAATTGAGACAAAAAATGTGAAATCATTAATAATTCTAATGATATTTTTCACAAGATACAGAAAGAAGTTTCAATAATTATTTTCGTAAAAGAGATTTTAATAAATGAAATTAAAATGTGAATATCTTGTAACAAATCAAAATCACTCTTACTAATTTTTAAATTTGATACTCATTACTGATACTTTTTCAGATTAGATAAAATAAGATCTAAAATAAAATAATCTTTCTCAGAAAAATAAATATATATATTATTGTTGAAATTTTAAAATCTTATCTAATCCCTTATTTTAATATTTTTTTATTTTTTCATTAGATCAAGCATTTTATCAGAATCATTTCATACACTTATTTGTTTAAACGTAAATGTAAGAAATTGGAAAAATAAATTCTCTTGATACTTTTTCAAAAGAACTAATTAAAGTGTAATGTGTTTTCCTGAACACTTTAATTAAATTTATAAATTTTATGCTATCATTCAAGCGTATAATTGCATTATTTAAACAAATTTTTATGTAAACTGTAATAAATCAGTTTACTTCACATTTTGAGATTCTTTAAAAAAATGAGCAGAAATAGGCAAAAATTCTTATTACTTAACTCCAAAATATTTTATGAACACAAAATTAATTTTTATTAATGCTTAAATTCTTAGCTTTTATGTTTGTATCATTAAATTTAATTTTAAAATTTAAATCTTAAATGATTTTTTTTAAATTTTAAATGCATTTTATTCTTGAAAGCTTTGATTGTGTAATTTTCATAATATTGTGTGGTAATTTACTGAATTTTTAGTGTATTTTAAAAATATAAATATTAAAAATTTTAAATATTTATATACACTAAAACACATATACTGCGTATTGATTATTCTCTTAGTTATACTATACTAATATTTACTCTTAAGTTAAGCAGAATATGCTCAAGAAGCCTCAAAATATTTTATATTTTCTTTTTATGATAACTAGACACAGAACTTTCAAAAATAAAGAATATTCTTAAACTTGTTTGACATTGCAGACTGACAATTATGAAAAAATAATTATGTGTCTTCAAATACACTGAGTTGCTTGAATTTGTTGACGTCATAGTAAATAAATAAAACTGAATTACTTGATTCTTGTATTGAATACTCTTATATTTTGATTATATATTTTATATTTAACATATTTTAATTAAATTCTCACTGATTGATTCTCAACAAGTATCTTTTAATACATAATTATTTAATTTCCTCTTTCAATCGAAATATTTTCCATAAAGTTCTTAAAAATAATAAAGGAATGGGTTTTATCCTGCAATAAAAATAGGATCAAAATAGTTCTGTTGGACATGATTATGATAAAAATTAATACTCACTTGCTAGTGCATATATATAAAACATACGAAAAAAATCGATTTATCAAACAGATATATTAAAGTTTGATACATTTATGAATCAGACTCTAATACGTTATGATTCGAAGCTAAATTTATCATGCAAATTAGCATTTACTTTTATTTTAATATTAACTAAATAAAGTTACAGTCATTTTTTTAAATTTAAAAAGACTGGTAAAAAATTTTATTTCTTGCAAAAATTATTCTTGTAAATTATCATTTTTGTAATACCATACAAAGATGATTTATCATTCTTTTTTTCTTTCTTTTCACTTTCCTTTAGGAATTATCTTCTTAAATAAACAGTCAATATTCTGTTGAATCCACAATTGCTAAAACATTCTGCGAATCTATTTTGAAAACTGAAAGAATCTTCCATAACTATTAAATTAGGTTTCTCAAAAATCAATATCATTTATCAATATCATCAATATCATTATCATCAATAAATATCATTTAGAATTTGATATGAATATATGGTGTAACATTTACATGTTTGTATATACTCAATAAATCTAGTCTTCCTAGTTCATATATCATTATATATAT
>JAPDSC010046537.1:0-17796 GCA_026290005.1 Latrodectus geometricus
CACACACACACACACACACACACACACACACACACACACACACACACCCGACTGGATATTATTGATCTAAGGAAAGGAAATTCTGTGTTTATACTCGTCACATGCAACATATTTTTTTCTTTAAAACTGTTTCAATATTAATGATGTTAAGAAAGTAATTGTAATTTGAATAGTAAAAACTAATTAATATTTTATCATTCAAATATACATCAAATTTTAAAAGTTTTTACTGTATGAAAATTCCACAATAAATCGCAATAAGTATTTTCAGTTATTTCAATTTATTCATAACATTTTGAAAGTAAACGCTCTGCATTTTACAGTTTTCATGATTTATTAAATCATGCATTTTTATCAATTCATATTTTCTGCAGTAAAGCTTGTACATTTAAAACGAGTCACATTATTTACTGAATGTTTCTTAAAATTGCAATGAAATTATTCTCTCTTCACAAAAAATTAAGTATAGAAACACTAGCTGAAAAATACTATTAATATTAAAATCACCGTTAGGAACGCAATTTAGATAAAACGACTATTTTTGAAGATAATTTTCTATCTTCAATTTGGGCAAACATTTTATATCTATGTATTTACAAATATATTACATGCTTCTTGTTTCTTTCTTTTATCTAATTAAAGGCAATTTTTCAAAATATATAAAAATAAAAATATTTTGAAACTTAAAACTGTTCTTTCAATTTTCCTATGTACATAAAATAATGTTTCTTCACCCTTAATTAAAAGTAATTATATATGTATCCCGTAACAAGTATATACCTTACTTTTGTACAGCCATTATAAAAACTTCTAAAGCAATCTTTTTAAACTTATGTATGTTTTTAACATAAAATTTCATAATTCTTGTGAAGGAATATTTTATCTATTAACATTTAAAAATTTTAAGACAAAGATTTCTATAACTATGTGTTATTAAAATCTTTGCATAACAGTTTAATTACTTATTGCAAATGATAAAATAATTATTTAAATATTTATAACTTAAATTTATTTTGTTGATTACTCATAGAATTTCACATCCAATCGCAGTTAGACAAACTCTGTAAAATTAATGTATTTATCTTTCAACTCACTTATGGACATGATGTTAGCAATACGTTTTAACTCATTAAATAGAGTAGATGCTGAAAAATGAGTGGTTTAGATTATACTAAGCTGTTGAAACTGATTAAATTTGAAATTATGTATGATAAGAAAATTCCATTATTTTTTAAATAAAATATTTAATTCACTAAAATGTATATTTCAAAGTCATATTTTGATATTTTCTCAAAATTTGACTGAGTACTAGAAATATGCCACTAAAATGTATATTTTATTGACTAACATCTTTTCAAATAATATGCAATCGATAGCTGAATTTTTTCGTATGGTTACTGTATTTGTTTGATTGGTATAAATTCATTTTCGCTTAATACAACATGTTATTTTTTACAGTAGATTCGGTTAATATTTTTAGAATCTATGTAGAAAGGTTATAATTTTCCCTTATTCATTATTATTAAACAAAGTGCAAATAATAAGTAGTAAAATTACATTTTGTACTTTTATTTCTAAATATGAAACTTAAAATAATGATCTAATCGAATTATTAGTCGAATTATCGAATTAAAAATTACAATTATCAAATTAAAAATTAATATTCAGATCATCTTTGATAAAAATCAAAGATGTCTGAATATTAATTTTTGAAATCCAAGAATCAATCAATAAAGAGTTATTTTTTAAAAAATTAAGGTTGTCTGAATACTTTCTTTTTGTTCAGATGACAATTGTATGATAATTTGACAAGAAATCATTTTAAATTATATTTGATATCACTCATCTGAATTTAAATGGAAAACCAATAAGTTGCTAAAATGCAATTCAAAATTCCTAATGTCGAGAATTTCTAACTATGATTGAATCAATTGTACTGTTATTAATGGATTTATAATCATCATTAAATGCTGCTCTTAGCGATCAAGTACTCCTAAGATTACACTTGGATACTTCAATTTTAGTTAATTAGTTGCATGAAAGGATTCGATATTTCAAGAGCAAATATTAATTTATTTGCCCATACAAAAATTCGGTAATTGACTTTTAATTTTACTTATTAATCAAATATTTCTGTACAAATATTTCTGGAAGGTTAATATTTTATAATAATTAAAAGGGTTAAATAATTATCATTTAAAAAAGGAATACTGCATTTACATTTTTATCTTAACCAATAAAATATTTTTAACCGATTGGATTTTTAAAACAAATTTCATTACAAATCCAAATGAGTTAAAATTATCCTTAAATTTACCTTTTTAATTTATTGTTGTCCTTTCAGTTTTTTTGTTTTAACAAACTTAAAATTGTAACTTTTCTTAAATTGAAATCAATAACTATTTATATGTGTTTTACATAAATATGAACTTTTCAAAAATATAAATTAGATTCGCTTTAGAATAACATAAATAATTTTGATAGGTAAGTTTTTAAATAGAAAACATTTTGTGTAACTGCTAGGTTCATTGTTAAATTCTTGAGTAAAATAATGGTTAAATTAAAATTATGTATTTCTTCTAATATACGATAGTTTATTGACTTCACTTCTAAGTAATATTAACTTCACTTCTAAGTTTTAATAAATTTATTAATAAAGATATAGCAATTTCATTGAACATTAATTTACATATTTATCAAAAAGTAAATAAATAAATGATCGGTAAAAATTAATTATGAGGGTTTTTATTTTTTGTAAATTAAATAAAGTTATCTAAAGGAATCTGAATTAACAAAACGAAATTGGATGACATATAATTACATAACATTTTAATATATGTATACTGAACGACAAGAAAATTTTTCTTTAAAACTTAGTTTTTAAATATTCGTTCTTGTTGTCGTGTACCAGCCAGGGTGGCAATATGGGGTGCGCTGTTCCACTTTTCCAACTGAACCATATTTGGTGTGGAATCCGACTTCCTCAGTACACACATGCCATAGGTACCCATTTAGAGGGTAGGCACACACAAAGAAAGGACAAGAAAGAGAAAGTACATCCATGCCCGATCCAGGATTCGAACCCAGGTCCCACCCATCTGTAGTCAGGTACGCTAACCACTAGACAGGTTGAGCGGCTAAGTATTCGTTTCTTCAGTTGAATGAATATAATTACATTTGCATATGTAACTAATATATACATATTTATCTTCAGTCGATTCAATTTTCATTTATCCAAAGAATAGTTTCTTATGTATGCAGTCCTTGGAAAGTAAATAATTAAAATGAAACATTATAATGTAAGAGGTTTTTAATTTTTATTTATGTGCAAACTTGTTTTACAAGAAATGAGATTATTAAAATTTCAATCGTATGATTGCTACTTAAACACTCAAATTAATTCATTGAATACCATGAGAAGAGTAGTGTTCCAATTACGACGCTATCTTCTAAGTATTCGCACCTATTGCTACATCCTGGAGTGTCTGCGTTGGATTCGGAGACACGTAAAAAAACTTACTTGGAAATAAGAATCAACATCATGAAAATAATTTAAAAGCACGTGTGTCCTGTGTAGAAACTCATATTTTTTTAAAACATATCCAAGAAGGTGATTAATACTTATTGCTACTTGCCGAAAGGTGTTGTCAACATATGATTGATTTCTTAAATTTGTAAGAAGAATGGGAGAGAGAAATTTATTGAATTGTGATTATTTTCACCGTATTTCAATATGTTCATTATTTTTACATTTTTAATTTGAATTAATATTTTAAATTAAGATTCTTTTAACTTCAATTTTTTCAGACTTTAATCATCCTTCACCCTTTTTCAAACAAGCATTTCTATTCATAAATTGAATGCTAGGAATATTGTTACCAGAATGGTTCAGTTAATGGTAAGTTATAATAAAAAGTTATTACCTACAATTTTCTTTCAGAAGTACTATGTTTATATATACTGCTGTTTGTTTGTTTGTATGTTTGTAGTATATATGTTTATATATACTTATATAACTGGTAGGCAAGAAAATTGCGGTATTATTTTCTCATTTTTTTAAATAAAAAACCCACTTTCTTTTTCTTTTATTCAAATAAACATAAAAGTTCAAAACATGTAAGAAACGTTTTAAATTTTATAATTTTTTTTACTTAAATTAGGATTAAACGCTGAATTTATTTAAAATTGAATTAAATATCTAATAAAAAATCATGAAATAAAATTAAATAAAATGCAAACATTTAAGATAGAGATTTTCTAACAAAAAAAAAATGCTAAAATATTTAAATAAGTTTACTATTATTTTACAAATTTTCTATAAAATGAAAATTTGTAAAATAATTGAATTGTAACTTATCTATAAATGAAAAAGTGTATAGATCACAGAAATAAATGAAAATCTTAAGAAAGTTTCATTCGCTTAAAGATAAATATTTTAATTATTAAAAAGAACTACTTTATAACCATTTCATAATTAAAATTACATGAATCTTTGTGTGTGGTAATGTTTACCTATACTCTATAAATAGAGCACAATATCAAAGTTTTTATATATTAACTGAAAGGAAAGTGACTTAATATGAGGAATTTTATTTTATGAACATATTTGATTCCATTAAAATTTGACAAATAAAAGACATATTGGAGAAATTTTCCCATAAAAGCTCAACGACGTCAAGTTGACCAATCACTGATTTTATCATCGCCTTCCGATAACCCCCATCATCTAGGAGGAGGGAAACAAAGGCCCTCCCCCTCTGCGTCTTCCATTCTTTGTCGGAAATAGAAAGTGACTGCACACACAATCACAGCATATGAGGCGAAATACGGTATAAAGATAATTGAAAGATAATACCAGGTTCCCTTCGGTTAATACATCCCACAACCCACAAAATACCCGATGGAAGGGGGATCTGACTCTCTACTTAAGCACCCAACATGATTCTGGGGGACTGTCGAAGGGATGGGTGGGGGATAAAACGGCTATGGTGTGAAAACGGGCATTATGGACACCAAAGCGGTATCAGTTTACTGTTCTCACCATTCTTGCCTTTTTTTAGATGGGATTTAGTACAAGCTACGGCGGTTATCGTCGAAGTAGGGGGTCCGCCGGGGACCTCTGAAAATCACTCACCCACATCAAAGGTCTATGACGGAAAGTATTGGGGGAAGCAGTTGAGTATGAAAAGGGATCAAACTACTCCCTAAGCGTCATGGTTTGATACGTAGTAATGACTTTTGATAGATGTGAATGAATAAAAGTCTATAAGTTAGAAAGGGGGAGGTACTACGAGGGGCAAATGTATCATGACAGGGGGTCAGAGGGGGAGCGTAACCTCCTCAACGCTGTCAGTTTATCTACTTATGGGAAAAGTGTGGTATGAATTTGCGTAATTCAAAATCTCTGATCGGTAGGTCTGTGATGAAGGGAGGAGAATTTACTTTTCCGCACAACGCCCATGAATTAATCCTGATGATTCTTTGTTAACCATATTGTGGAGAGTGTATTTCAAGAGAGTTGAGAGGGTGCTATGAAGTGTATACTATTACATCAGTTATTCCCTATAAAAAAATGTCGTTTTTTTATTGAACTTCTCAATAACATTTTTTATTGAAGTAATCGAAACATTAAAGCATTGTATCAAGTTTAGAGTTACCTACTAACATTCATTTCGGTTGTTTTATAGTCAAAGAAAGATAAAATCTCTTTCTTGAAATATTGTTATTATTTAAGAGTAATTTGTTAAAATTTTGGTAATGATTTGTAATTTCTAATTTTATTATTTACAGTAAATATAATGTATATTGAAAGTACAAATTATTCAAAATTAATACTTTACCGAAAAAAAAGAGGAAAAGTTCTAAAAGATCTTCCATATATTTCTTTCTAACTGCAAAATTAATATTACTATTGAAATATTTCAAATCAGCGTGCATTTGCCTCCATTGTACTTTTCAAAGAGGTTTTCTAAATCTTGAAATTTTACATTTATTAGTTGCTTTCTTTTCCTAATGAAAGAATTTCTAAGAATATCCAAAATATTATTATAAGAAGTGACATTAAAATTGTCTAGTGCATCTAATGAGAAAATTTTTTAAAATATAAACATCTTTACTTTGATACACTGTTTGAAATAAAGACAATTGGAGTGGGAAAAAATAATATAATACATATGTGATGTTAAATTTGTAAAAATAATAAATTTTATTAAAGTTATGTTTAATAAAGTTTTATTTTATTATGTTTATTACTTTTATTAAGCAAATAATGGTACATACTACTTTATTATATTTCTCCCTTGAATTATCTCTATACATCATGGTCATTCTTTTTCGGGATCTCCAAACAACCCTTTTCCTTTTTATAAGGCTTTTACTTTTTCAGTTTGCACAATTTGCACTTTTTCAGTCTGCACCTGGTTTTTTGGTTTCATTTACCCATTGTTTTTTAAAAACACACTTTAATGTTTTCGCCTTGCAAAAAAATGTTGCACGTACAATTGCAACACAACAAAAAACATTAATATCTCGTAGTGAGACCTGATAATTTGTGAGGCTTGACTATACTCACTTTGGAGAGAAACTTCACATGTAAGTTTAATTCCAAAATTAAAAATTTTATGCTTTTGTCGATGTCGTAGAACCAAGCACTCAATGTGCTGAGTTACATTTTTCATGTTCTTAAATTATATGCAGTGTATTAATAAGTTTTTATCAATTTACTAATATACTTTCTGAGTGATCAAAAGTTTCCTATTTCTTTCTTGATCTTTCGAAAATAGTATATATCATAAAATTTAAAGTTCCATTTCTAATGAAATAAAATAATGCAATTTGACTTTAAAAAAATTGTATTCCGTTTTAAATAGTTTATTGTTATTATGACAGCTAATTTTAATTATTTTAGTTGATGAAAGCAATACTGTTTTAAAATAATCTAAATAATTATTAGTACTCTAAAATAATTTAAAGCATTCTCTAAATTGTGAATGCGTTAACATTCTATTTGTTTGTGTAAGCCTTAAAGTCTTATAAGTGAGTGAGACACATCGCATTATTCCGACCAATAAATATAGTTTATTCACAATACCATATATTTCTCATGAGATAAAATTCCTTTAAATAAATTTACTTCAGAAGTTTTCTTATTTATAACTTAAATAAATTTATTTCTTAATAGTTCTGCAATTAATTTTAAGGTGTTTCTCGTCTATATGAAATTTTAACTGAAATAATATGTTAAAGGCATGTAAATATTAATTCCTGTGCAATCATTAACTCTTTTTTATGGCAGTAGAAATTAGAAAATATTTTTAAAATTTTGGCTATAAATTTTTCCTTTTAAATTTTATGGAGCCTTATATCATCTGTAAAGATTGTTGCCTTAAATTCAGAAACGAATTTGAAAAATGTTCTTATTTGCTTTAAGTAAACAATTTTTGTAATTAAGGCAAATTTGGAAAAAAAGGGAGGGGGTTTAAATAGATTTAACAATTTTCAGCATGCACAATTTCAATTACAAAAAATGAAATTACCTGTTAATTACATGTATTTATAGTTTTCTTAATTTAACTCTTACAATATTGAAATTTTTACAATTATTTCAGACTTATAGATTTATTCGAAATTTTCACGATTTACAATATTTTCATTTAACCAGAGTTCTAAACAGAATATTCAGTTCCTAATTATACGTTAGTCAGATATAAACATAAAAATCAAAATTGAGTTAATAGGATATAACAAATTAAATGAGGAACTTTCATATTTTAATGTTGGAATAATTAATCTGTTGAGTTAGCTACATTCATAAGAAAAAGCAGTTATCAAAGTAAAATGGTTTTTTAAATTTTCTCCTTCTTTACTCACATTTAAAACGCTTAGAGTTTTTCTAAGATTTTTTTTTTTTAGAACGTTATATCATAAATATATCTTCCATTCTTATCATTCTTTACTTTACTTAAGAACAAGAGATAGATTGTTTTAAGGAACCATTATTTCTTCATAAACCTGTTTGAAAGTTTTATATATCCTAACTTTAACCTGCAAAATAAATTTTAAACTTTTATTGGATGAATTATCTGTAGAAACATAAAACTGAAATGAATGTTATTTGATACATTACACTTTTTTCATTTTTAGAATAATTGCAATAAAATTATCGATACATCAAGATTTTAATATATTACAGTTATTGAAACATTATAGTTTCAGGAAATTTTATTTATTTCAAAACTTGTATCACATAAACACTAAAATTAGATATCTTAATAAATTTAATATTATTTTTGAAAAACATTATTTTGTAAAATAAATTCTCTCTAATTAAATAATATTTTGTAAAATAAATTCTCTCTAATTGCGTAACAGAACTTAATAAGTAAAACCGAACAGTAATAATAATAATAATAATAACAGAAATAAGTAAACTCAGCAGTTTACATTTACTTAATTGAAAAATTGTTATTTTTATAAAATTAAACTGATTTTTTTTCTGTAATACCATTATTAGTGTATATATTATAAATTGTATCGATACGGTTCACACACATAATCTGTAATTGTTTTCAATTTTTATTTCAAAGTTAAATGTTTCAGATTAACTATTTTAATGTTTTTTTTTTCTTAAGCATATAACTCAAGGTTTTAGAATCTTTTATTTCCTTTGGTTTTCCATTCCAAAAATTTCTCTCTTATCAAATCTTAAAGTCAAAGTATTTTTATTTTTAATTAGTTAGATTAAAATATATCTAATTTTCATATTTAATATAGCATACATAAATATTTAGAATTAGATTTGTAAAGAAAATGCTTTTAAAAAAACCATTCTTATTTACATATATATAAAAATTACTTTTCAAAACTTTTGTCATCAACTTTCAACAACTACTTAATCTTAATCAGAGCTTTTATATCATGTCAATTATTTTCCTTTTGTATCCTCAGTAAGCGAAATCAGATCACATACAAGCATATCATATTAGTAAAGGCTCTCAACATACCAAGTGTTAAGGCGTGAATTGTTTATTACCCCTACAGGAACATCTCATAGAGAAGAGGAAGTTGCTAATTACTTGTCGGCCAGAAGCCCGAATTTCCCTGGTCAGGCAAATGCATGGCAAAGTGCTACTTCCACCAGAAAGTGACAGCTCAATTCAAGCAAGTCCACGTGCCTAGAATGGACGAAAGCATTTTTCTTGCAACTAAGATGTATGCATCGTGAACAATGCTGTCACATGTCACGCGATCTTACGTTACGACTCACGCTTTAGTGCCAGAAAATTAGTCGCCACCGTGATCCACGTTTCCTATTTCGCTTGCAAACGCAATTATGTCCCTTTTTCCCCCCATAATTTTTTTACTTTTTTTTCCCTTTTTGATGAGTTTTTACTTGCGATGAATATAGAGGCGTGAGGACTGCAAATTGGTTGCCCCCCAGAGGCGCGAAATATATATCGTAGGCAGATCTGTCTTTTGTAAGCCCGGTATGTGAGAAATTTTAATTCTTTTTCTTCTTCATTCCCTTTTCGTTTCGTTCACGAAGTCTTTTCATTATTTATTTAACTCTTCAGTTTTTTGAATAATTGTGAATGAGGGTGTATGTTAGAGTTTAGTTGTCAACTTCCTGCCTATAGAAGGCTAAAATAAGAATGACCTATGAATGTCGTGCCAAATGCTTATCAATCACATTTTTTTATTTTCTGAAGGTTTTCATAAAATTTGAGGTATGTAATTTGCCAATGTAAAGAAGCATCTTTTTTCATCAAGTTGAATCCTTCTAAAATTCTGTCACAGAAAGAAATCTTATAAATAAATATTTTATATATTCTATGTTGCTCTAGCATACATAGATATATAATCACAAATATATATAGAACACATTGCGAAATCATTAGTACATAGGAAAAAAATTAACAGCTATTTGAGGACTATTGATTGCAATTTTAAAAATGGTAGTGGGAATAATTCGGCACCATAATTGTTTTTGTGGTATCTTATTTCCCGGAAACTAATTAGCAGAATTACTCCGTTGCAAAGTGCTACTAATTAAGTGCAAAAAGCAATTAATAAATTAATACATTTAAGCCATTCGAATTGTGTTGAAAACCAATTCCTCTATTTTTCATTCAAAAATTCAATACTTTCATCAATTGATCGACAGTGAACTTTTACATATTTTAAATTCTGCTTAATTAAACTTCATATTTCAAATGTTTCATTTAACTGAAAATATCATATTAAAAATTATGTTATTGGAATTATAATTATTATTCGGACTTTGCAGCCGCAATTATAAATCCTTTAATTAAGTTTAGAAAATAATTTTTAAAGAAATAAGATTTAACAGTTTTAAAGAATCAAATAATTTTACCGTTCCTATTTTATTTCTAACAATTGATATTATTAAAATTAATTACAGCTATTTTAGCACAATTAATAGCAATAAAAATTATATTGAAATTATTAATATTGTAATAAATATTTATTTACAAGCATTACATACAGTTAAAAGTATAATTAAAGAATTTTGTAATATGAAGTGTATTTAGACAAATTTAGACAAATTTAGTAAGTGTATTATAAAAAAAATTTCTCACTGAAAATTTTCTGTAATACCATTTGTTAAAAATAAAATACCGTTTTTATATTTTACTATGGATTTTAAAAATATTTTAAACTGAAATTAGATGTTTTAAAAGTTTAACACTGGAAAAATTAATGTTATAAAATTTTATTACGTACATTAAACACATTTTAGGTTAAATCAAAAATAACTAAAGCAAATATTGCCTGTCATAATGTGAGACATTATTCCATTATGCGGAGCTTTCAAATTCAAATATTAAAAACTGAAATTTCTTAGCATGATCATAATTAATATTAGAATTATTAATAGAAACGAGATCTGAAGCAGTCAGTTTCAGTAATCAAACTATATTTATATAAAAGCGATTATTACATGTTTCATAAAAATTTAGAAAATTCTCATGTTTTACTATTTATTGTAAGATATAGTTTAAATTAAAAAAGGTAGTAAAAAATACAGTTTTTCTCCTTTCAATCGAGTATGAGTGTCATTAAAAAATAAAGTTACAAAAAATAATATTTATTGAAAAAAATACAACTCTCACAAGAAAGAAATGTTTTTACTTCTCTATATAATCATCTCCTGCCGCCCAACCTGTCTAGTGGTTAGCATAACTGACTACGGATGGGGAGGACCTGGGTTCGATTCCCATCTCGGGTATGGATGTACTTTCTCTTTCTCTCTCTGTGTTTCTTGTTGATGATGGATGAATGTGGCCAGCCCTATAAACGGGTTTGTGGTGGTGTGGCGTGGGCGATGCTACTCGTACCTCCGTGACTTGGTTCACAGGTGCCCACTGGGTAACGATAAAATGAGTAGCAGTTTCCGGCCTTGTTGCGGCAAATGGGCTAATGTACTTACTTGCTCAAGGGTGCCCACTATTAGAAATAAAAAGAAAATAATCATCTCCTAGTCAGTGCCTTGTAGCACGTACCTTCAGAGTTCCCATATTATAAGCACAATCCCTTAAAATGAAAATTCATTAAATATAATGTTATTCATTAAAAAATTTCTTAAGACAAAGCAATACAGCTATGTTCTTTTTTTATAACGAGCTTTCTGAAGACTTAGCATGTCTTCAGAAAGCTCGTTATAAAAAAAGAATCTTGTTAGATAATTTGGTCAAGATTTACAAAATAAGAGGCTACGAATTTTTCCTGCAATAATTCATCATCTTCTTGACTTCTGTCTAATAACTTCAATTTTATTGCTAGCCTTGTTGCTAACAATTTCAACTGTCTTCATATAAAAAAAGCTTCCAAATGGTGATGAAAATAAGGCTCTTTACAAAATTACGAAATGCCTAACGTTCCTTAAAAAAATGCCTTTCTAATTTTTTTTAATGAAGGTTAGGCAGATAAATATAATAACTTCAAATTAGTAACAGTTTTATTTTTCCAATAAATTTTGAGTTTTTATATATTGACACAATTGTATATAAATATTTCCCATTAATATTGACTTTAACGTAACTTCCTGTATTTTGTGGATTAACAGCAAAATATATTACTTAAAATGAAATGCTATGATGCACTAAGAACTATAATTAATAAGAAAATTTTTTCTAATGCCCA
The DNA here is from genome assembly GCA_026290005.1 of Latrodectus geometricus. Lineage (NCBI taxonomy): Eukaryota > Metazoa > Arthropoda > Arachnida > Araneae > Theridiidae > Latrodectus > Latrodectus geometricus. Next base: position 12,163 of record JAPDSC010046537.1, read on the forward strand.
ACTGTTTTTCCTCATGTTCAAATACTAAAAACTTTTTTTTTATGAAAAAAAATTTGTTTTTAGTATAATTACTATTTTACTATTATTTTTAGTAAATAATAGTTATTTATGAAAAGATAACCCTTTACAATTTGTGAGTGATTGAATTTCAAACTTAAGTGTAGTTTAAAATTAAATATCAGAAGAATATTCTGGTGAATATGTAGATTATTTTATTGAATAAACTATATTAATTTTATTGGGTGAAAAAAAAAACTTAATATTTTAAGCCATTGAATATTTTTGTAACACTCTTAAAGGGATAATAAAAATGATTAAAAATACAAGGTACCATCAAATCTCTTGTCTTTGCATGATGTGAGAATAGATATACAAATTAGTGCATCACGTGGTTTAAAAATTTATAGGCCGAAAAAAAAATGTACCAGTGTTCTGAAAACAGATCAACCAAGCACACAGTCAATCGCAATTTGTGCAGTAGCAAAGATAAATGAAAGTGTCCAAGGACATTATTCTGTGTCTTTTTATTTACGACTTTAAAGGAGGCTTGTTTGCCACTGCGCAAAGTCATCGAATATGTCAAGAGCTTGGAGACAATACTGTAAATGAATGTAATACAAAGTATTGGTTTCAGAAGATCAAATCGGGCGATTCTGACAAAGAAGCGGAATTTCGATGAACTACTCTCAGATTTATTTTCTATTAAAAAACCAGAGTTTACCATAAATGGATTTTATTACCGGATATACGATAATAAAAGTTATTGGAGGCCGATGGAGATTATTTCAATGATTAACAATAGACTCACCTTCAGTAATTCATTTTCTTTTTGTTCATAAATAATGGCAAGTATTAAGGCTACCTTATATTACAGAAAATTATAATCACTCTCATAAGAAGCATGAACAATTTAAGTTTCAATAAACTCCTAATCTAATAGGTATTTTATAAAAGTTTTACTTTTCTTTAATTTTTGAGTTTCGTGGTAAATAAAAAAATCACGTTATTAATTAAAGTTTAAAAAGCATATAAAATAAAAGTTTCAAATAAATATATATTTTTTACGAAATATATTGTAACATTTTATTTCATATTTTGCTCATTTTATATATAATATAAGAAGATATTAGTAAAAACGTCTTCATCCTTTAATGCTTCTTAAGGTTCTAAAATGAAACTTTTTTTCATTAGAGCTCTGTAAATAATTGCTGGCAACCACACATAGGATACTTATTGAAATCCACGTAGTGCATAGCCTCTAATCTTGATTTCTGTAATTCATTATAAACTTTTTATTTATAATATGTTTATAGTTATTATAGCAAAACATTACTGACTTACTTGATATTAATGCCAGACTTGATATAATTCAAATATTTATAATTTCGATTGGTATGCTAACTTTTAAATATGTAGAACAAAATAAAATAAATTTGAACCACTTTAAATAAACAGTCAAGTTATTAATCAGCATAAATAATAAATATTAATATTAGGTCTGGGAAAAAGTTATCCATTATTTTTTCGGTAGACGTCTATAGTGATCGCTATCTCGTGAGGTATCTATCAAACAATTTCAAATGTATGCTCATTGGAAAGGTGACATTTGACACTAAAATATTCTCTTGCTGTTTTTTGTTTGATTAATTCAGTTATGAGTACAAGGTTTTAAAAATAGAAGACAACAAACAGAAAATTTGATACATTTTAGTTTTTCTTTTATAATGGTGAAAATGCTAACCAGGTGGCTAAAATTGTGAAAGGTGTTTATCGTCCTATATATGACTGTAACAACCAGTTACGCACAATTTTGGTTTCGTCGATTCCGTTTGGGTACTTGGATGCTAAAGATGCACCTCGCATGGATACAACATCGTCGAGAATGTCTATAAAATATCAAAAACTATCAAACTTGACAGCATGTCAGCAGTCGTAGCTTCGCACAAAACCTAAAAATCTACATGAAAACTGTTTTAAACCTTTTTACAAAGTAAATTTGAAAGAAGTTACAAAAAGTTCACGTAAAAATAATGGATTTCTTTTTCCTCAAACTAATATTAAGATAGGTTTTTATTGGAATTAATCTAATAAAAACAATAACTTATTTTAACCATGAAAGGACAGAACTGTAAGGAGTAGTCATGAAATATTAAATTTAAAGACATGAATAATCATATACTTAATTAAATGATAAATAAAATTTATTTCAAAAAATGATTTTAAATACGATTATAATTGAACAAAGCTATACGTTTTTATATTTACCTAAACTATAAAAAAATTACACAGAAACATTTACATTTCTATAAATTTTATATAAAAACTGAATAAAGTCTGATAAATTATATTTTGAATTTTTAAATCAATGAAAAAGTTCAACAAACCACAAAAATTAGATTAAGATTCTATTTAATATATTCACTATAATTATGGTATATTAAGAACACAAACAATTTTATTTAATGATAAGTATTGATATCTTGTAATTTTCGTAATTTATACAGCAAAAATATGTAGTCCAAATAAATTTTTAAAAATTAATCAGAAGTAAGAAGTTATATTCAATACATAGTTGATCTAGAATATTTTTAAAAATTTAGAGATTATTTTGCCAATATTCTCCATGAATTAATTTATGATAATAAAGACAGATATTTCTAATATTACAAAGACAGTAAACTATGTTCCACAGCAAAAGTAACTTAAGAAAACTTTTATAAACAAGAGAAAACAATTCTCTCTGTTCATTTATTTTGAAAATAAATTCTTGCTTACTTTTATCAAGATTAAATACATCGGAGAATTTTATTCTTTAATTTTGTTCCCTGGTATAATCTCAGTACCCCTTTCTATTGCAATCCAAGGCACAAAATTAATAAAATGATAGCTGTATTCTGTGTAAATATCAAGAAATTTGTACGAAGCTGAAACTTTGATAAAAAAAAAATTCAGCAAATCAGATAACAGTGTTCGCTCAACTAATTATTATACGAAAGTTTTCAAATGAGTTTGTTATCTATGACTTTATATGCTGATTTTGTTTTTCAGATACTGCTTTAACAAAGCAATCCTACAAAAGCATTGACAACTAGTTTGATTAGAAATGTTCATGGCATTATGAACGAGAAAAAGAGCCGCGAATATTTATGATGTATATAAATATTTAATAATTCTCGTTACGTTTCTGTGATGTCTATGATCCTTATCACTATCATGTAATAAAATACTCAAGACCCTCTATTAGCATAAGCTTAGAATTCGAAATTCTCCCCATAAGTAAGCAAATGAATAAAAATAATTTCCTCATTACCACTTCTCCGCATTTGTAAAACGAAATCCTACCCATTTGCATTTGTAAAGTACGAACAAGAGTTTGTATTTGAAGGTGGCATCATTTAAAAATTTAAGCCACCTCGGAATTGAAGAACATCATAATCGATTAAGATTACGATCCCCTTATCTAACGATAAAATCCCCACCATCGATTCAGAAAGGAATAGCGAAGAAAATCTGTCTCCTTTTCAGATCCTGTAAAGAAAAGCTATAATGCTTTTTGAATAATGCATCGCTCTCTCCCGATATGTGCCCAACGCCTTTCCTTCCCCCTTTTAGAGACAGGCGGAGACAAAAGAAAACGCCGTCCCCGCCCCCTGGTGGTGGAAAAGAGCAAAAAGAGAGTCGACGACATCGATCGAGCCCTGGCACTGTCAAAGCCTCGTTTTAATAATGGCTTTATCTGAAGGCACTGTTGAAGTACTTAATGTGCCCGTTCCGATGCCAAAGTGATTTGAATTTAATTAACACCCGATGAGCGGGGGCTCCCAAGAGAGGGCGCCACCCGCGATGGATGCATCTAATTATACGCTCGCGTGCCGGGGCATTCGGTGCAGCTATTTAACCTCCCTTAAGGGAATGCCGCCCTCAGAAAGTAAATGAGCGTGTTTAGGGAAATTTGTGGTGACGTTTCAGCCACTCCGATGATAAAGGCCTCTAATACAGAGAGGCATGGCTTAATATAAGCTTAAACTGCTTGGAAAGAGTGGAGGGTGTAGAGGTCGGTCGTCCAACAATTACCAAATGCGCTTCCTAGGGGGTGCTTGGCGATTATTAAATGAAAGCAGAATTAGGTTATGACTGAAATTCTATGAGGTTGTATTAAAGGATTGCATGTTGGGGGAAATATTATAGATGAGCAGAGGAATATTAGATTATTAAATTACGAAACGATAATCAACATGACGTTTATTACTTGTGATTTGCGTTTTAGTTTATTCAAACTAATGAAATGTCATTTCTTAATCACTTCAGCCCAAATGTTACAGGCAAATTAATTTGAGTAAATATGTATGCAACATCAGAAATTATTATTTGCGTCAATTCGAAAGAAATTAAGATACAATTGTTTTTATTTCTATGTTGTATTAGGAAGCAATTAAGCATGTTTTTCTGTTGAATTTCATATTTAATTTAAATATTTACATGAAAGACTTTTTAATTGATTATATAATAAAATAGTGAGATTTTTAATAAAAGCTATAAGTTTAATTTTTTTTTTTTTTTTTTTTTTTTTTTTTCAAATTTACCTTATACTGTTTTAACAGCGTAGTTAATTTCCTTTTCATCATATAATGAAATAAAAAGAATATTCATCAAAAATATATTCCAATTTGCAGACTCTGCTTCCAAATTATTGTAATCTATGTTATTCATAAAAGTGACGGCAATTTTGAATCAATCATAAAAATGTCCCTTAATAAATGAGCAAAAATAGTGAAATAAGACTTTGATTGTTATAGATTTTATATAAGAAATTACATGATAAAATCATTGTACGAAATCAATTATTTCGCAAACTAATCACTTTTTTTAAAATTATTGACAGAAATGATAAAATTATTCAGACCAAACTTACTTCAAATTAAGTTTCATGAAATTATTCCTCAGCAATTATGTTTGAAATAAAATTTATGTCTATATGTTTATTACGAATTATCTGATAATTACACATATTAGAAAAAGTAAAATGTATGCATATTTAGTATATTTTTGTATATTATAATTTGTAAAGATTATAAATTACATTTAAATTATAATAAATAAAAGAACAAAGATAAGCAATTATTATCAGAAAGAAAGCAAATTAAATCAAACGGCAACTTTTGTTTCTCTTTTTACGATTTCATTTATTGTACAAATGTCTTATAAAAGAATTATAAAATAATTTGATTAATTTTTCGTTATAAACATGCAACATCTACGTTTATCGCGTTGAGGAGGAACCTGTAAAAGTGTTTCACTGCTACTATATAGCTTCTTTAAAAAACAACCTTAAGAATCTTTTACGAAACGCGTGTTTCTTTAGGAATAATAAATCGTTTTAGATGTACCTACCTGCAAAGTGAAATTCATTTTGTTCACTTTCATAAAAAGTGAATAAAATAAAAACAAAATAAAATTTATTTTTAAGAATGAGAAATCTTTAAAAAAATTTAAAATAACCCAAAAATGTAAAATTAAATAAAAATATTTAAAAAGAAACTTAAAATTATTTGATGAGGTATTCGTCAAAAATGTTTTGCTTTTTTAAATTATATATATATATATATATATATATATATATATATATATATATAT
>JAPDSC010046537.1:25163-43561 GCA_026290005.1 Latrodectus geometricus
TGTGTGTGTGTGTGTGTTCGTGTGTGCTCTTCAGAAATAATTTAAATTTAAAACTGGTTGCAGAAAGTATATAAAAATGTGTAAATATTTACTTTTAATGTGATGAATGAGAATAATCAAAACCCAAGAATTTTAATAAAATCAGAAAATTGATTGAAATTAATGAAACTAAATTAAATAATAAAATAATGCTCAGCATTTGAATTACACATCTACATTTCAGTAGTTTCTAAATAAAAAAACTCTAATTCGAAAAAATTATAGTTCAGATGAATGTTGTTATTTTTTTATTAATGTTAAAAAGATAATTTTTTTCAATAAATTAATTTTATTGTTCAATTTTTCTTAAATTTTAATTAATTGTTTATTTTTTCATACTTTTTTATTTGAATAAACTTAAATAGTATAGTGCATTTTGGACATACTTAATATAAAATTGGCTATAATTTTAAATATTGAATAGATAATTACCAAAACGATTTATTTGAACAAAATTTACTTAGAGTGTGTGGATTTTATGCAGTAGATCTTTGAATTATCAGATAGATAATGTTGAAATCAAAATAGCATTTCCAATAGTAAACTGATTTTAATCAATTTAAGGATAATTTTAAAGGTATCTTTAATATAATGATAATTGTATGTTATATCAAGAAAACTATATTTTCATAAGGAAATGTTTCTGTAATTTTTTATATTTAGTATTTTGAAAAAATTATTTATTTGCTTAAAGTTAAAATAAATCAACATTTATAATTTGAATGCATTTACATTTAGATGTTCTAAATACTTAATAACTTTAATGGTGTGAAAAATTTGTGATTTTTTTAAAATTTAATTAAAATTATAAGTATGGAACTTTTGTTCGAAACAATTTCTTAGAAAAAAATAATGTGTTCCTATTCCATGATTTTTAAAACAATAGAGGTATTGAAATATCGATATATAACTTTAAAGAAATACTTGTTTGAAATTTTTCAGATCTTTTAATATGCTATCATATTTAAATAAAATACACTTAAAATCTCAAATTTATTAAAATAAAAATTTTAAAATTAAGAATTAGTAAAATTTTCTTATTTTTAATCGATAATACAAGACCGATTAATTATACAGAAATATCATTTAAGAAAATCACAACATATGATTTTTAAAAACCTTAAAGATATTTTGTCTGTTTTAAAGTTGTAACGTATTGTAGTAATAACGATAAATCAAAATTTTAAAGAATTTTATACAACTTAGAGGCTCTATGTCCAATATTAATATAAAGTTTTATTATTAATAATTTATTATAGTTTTTAAATAACATGAATATTCTTCTGAGATGTAACTTTGATTGAAAGTGATAATTGTTCCTAGTTTTTTTTTTTATATCTTTAAGAATAATTCCTAGATTGTATTTTTTGAAAACGAAATTACTATTATTCTGTTTATTAACACAAGTAGTTGCAATATTCATTTGAAAATACTCAGGTATTTTTTCTTAGTTATATAAAGGTGATAAGAAAGAACTCAAATTATTAAATGCTTTATTAATAAAAGTTTAAATAATTAAAAAACATGAAAAATAAATTTTGAAATGAAAAATATGGTTGATTACATTTAATGAAAGCTAACTGAATGTAGTTGAATGAATAATTTAAAAATAGTTTTTCAAAATCATTAATTATCTCTGCATATTTGTAACATAAAATTACTTTTCCAAAATTTAAGGAAGGGTTTCAAAATTATGATAAAAGATTAGTAGAAGGGATAATTTATACTTAAATTTATAGTTTATCAAAGAAATTGGAAAATAATAAATTTAAGTAATCGCATCTCCTATTAGTTTTATTTTTTTATATTTAATAGTTTTAAACTAGTTATCAATTTTAAAAAGTTTTAAATTAGAATTATATATATACACAATGTTTGTATGAATAAAATCATCACAAACATAAGCATTTTTTACTTATAAAATATTACCTCTATAATTTTATGAAATATAACTCCATTTAGAGAAATATTTTTAAAAGAGCAACAAAATAGCAGATTTCTTAATACCAATATTCTTTAATATGAAACAAATTAAAAGCTAAATTGATATGCATTCAAATTTCTAGAAAATAATTAATGGCCTTAAAACTTAAAATAATGCGTTTGAGTATTGTAGAGTGTTTTATTTAATGAAATGAAAAATCAGCAGTAGTAAAATAATAATCATAAATAATTCGAGATGATAATTTAAAAATACTAGTGTGTTCTTGTTATAATTTTAAATTTCAGTATATTTATGTATTATAGTATGCAAAATTACTAAAAATATCAAATATAATTACTAAAAATATTAAAATGATTACAATTTGTCTCTTTAAAAATTTAATCCTTATATTTAAGTAATTTATAAAACTAAATTATTTATTTTTAATTTTTAACATACGACGACAGCAATAAAATTTATTCCAAGTGTGAAATAAATATTAACACAATTTTTTCAAATCAAACGGAGAAAGTCGTCGGATATAGAAAAGCCTTTATATAGAAATGTGTATTTTTAATTAATCTCTTTAAACACATACTTGAAAACATGAAAAATATCAAATACAGACTCAATTTATTACAACAATAACTAATTTATTTTCTGTTTTAAACACTTTCATATAATAGATTTTTTAAATACATAAAAGCAAATAATTATTTGAAAAAGAGTAAAGAATAATGCTTAGACATTTGTAAGCTCATTGTGCTTAATGGTAGACTTATGCTCTTTGGGGTGGGAAATCCGATATTTGAATTAAGACATGGTTGAACATTGGAAGCCGAATAATGTTGAGTTCGTCATGAACGTTTATTATAGAGATTGCTTGAGAGTTATGAATGTTTTCTACACCACGATTCACGAATGTTTCTATTAATTTACAAAGAGTGCTCTTAGTAGTCGGTAATATGTTTTGGATATCAGAAAGAATAATTGAAACAATCAAGTTAGGTGATGATAAAATTTTGTGATACTGATATTAAAAAAAAAGTACTTTAAGACATCTAATATTTTATAAAACACAGTTAAATGTAGCACATTAATCCCATTTGAATTAAATGAAATTATTATAAACAAAATGCGAATCAAAAATATTTTATAAGTTTGTCTTTTTGTTACATTAATTATAAAAATACATAAACTTTTTTATTGGAGTAACAGACTCAACTATTTGAAATGATATCAGAGTGACTAAAGATAATGTAATCAAATTTATCCTGCTGCCTCAAATTAAAAATATTTCGTTTTAAATTAGGATAAAAGTCCCATTTTATCCATCTATTAGCCTTACCTGATAAAAACAAATACTTCCTTCAATGTTTACTTTACTATTTAACGATGCACTTCCGACTGAAATTTGTCAAAATCTCTTTTCATCACTCTTCTAAAAATTACCATGGATTTGCAGCCGAAACTGCCACCGATACCATCAAAACAGCTTCGCTTTATTATTTGTCTGAAACCTTGTTGACTCGGTTTTCCACAAAAGCCTCTCGGGCTCGGGACAGTAACTAATGGCCGTATAAGCCTTGAAATTATAATCCTACAAGTCTCGCCACTTCACAGTATAGAATATATATTTATAAATTCCATATTTTGCGGAGTTTAAAATGGGTACATTTGACCCTCGAGTCTTTCGCCCATTAATCACTCGGTATTATCTAATTGTTATCCACATTATCGCGGGTCTTCCCCCAAAGGAGATTACCTCCATTCATCATTTCTGAATCTGGTGTCACGTGGCTTCCGGTTTACTTGTAGTATCCTTTTCATTCATAATTTTGTATGCGAATGTGGAGTGAAGAGCGTTATGTAGTGCTTATGCATGGAGAGTTGGCGTTATGGAAAATATCCTTTTGATCTCGTTTCTCTCTGTTAGTAACTGGAGTGCCGTCCCCATTCAGAGGCATAAATTATAAGATTATTCTTCTCTAGACTTGTATAAAACCACTAGAATGTCAATCCTGGTAAAATGGGAGTTGGCAAATATTGTAACATTTTACATATGAGATGGATAGAAAGGTTGATCTGTAATGACTAGAATACGTAAAATTGTGAATCTTTTAAATTTAAATTATTATTTTAAAAAAGTGAAATATTATTTTTTCAAAAATGATATAAGTAATATTTAAAATTGCATCTTACCTTAATTAGAAATATTTTCATATGTATCAACTAATGATTTACATTAGTAATAAAAACTCACTGTTTTTAGTAATTAATTAATTAAAATTAATGTTACTTTTCGTTTTTTTGTTTTTCAAATAATTGAAAAAGCTTTTTATTAAGATATTGGTTGCAGTTAATTCGCTTTAAAATGTGATAAATATGCAAAACAGTATAGAGAATCATTTAAATTACTGCGAAATAAAATCATGTGTATAATTTTAATTACAATTTCTATTTCAATGAGGTCAAAATATCCAAATATTTTCTAAATTAAGTTAGAAAAAAATATAAATAAAATCTTACATTGACAATAATCCATAAGAGCTAGATGATTGTAAAATAATTGCTGGCTGATCATATGAAGCACGATTAAAGCAGAGGTGACTGATTGATTAGGGCATTGTCGGAAAATAGTGAGTTTGAATCCTGGTTCAGCTAAAGATCCATCATGTTCACAAAGAGCGGCAGAGGCGCATTTAATATATCTTGGTTGCAATTTCCTCCATATGAAACGATACCTCTGCTTTGTCCCTGCTACTAAATTTTGACGACTCCACTAAAATCAACAAGAATTTTTGTGTTAGTGCTTAGAATACTTTCGCCAGCTGATCCACTGAACCAGCGAATGTGATTCTTGGCGTGATCATACAAACTGTGTATTTTACGACTTGGGGACGTCACACTGCGAACTCACCAACCTACCCAAACACAGAGACGCGCCGATGTACTAAATGTCTCTACTTACGGAAATGATGACACGGCAAAATTCACCGTTTTTAAGGAGGTGGACTGCAGCTCTCCTTGTTACAGCAGAAGAGATGATACTCAGCTCGGGGTGGGTGTTAGAGGTTTTCTAGGTTTTCCTTTAGTTGCACGTGAATACAGCCTACTTTCCCACAAAGCCCCCTAGAGGGCATTCCTTCTCAGCCCGTACAGAGCTAAATAAACTAGGGAAGTGAGGCATACACGTTGTGTTAGTGGGGTGGTTCGTCTGGTTTGTTCCGTTATCGAACCTACCATCTTCTGAAGGATTGGCCATACTAACGTCTGAGTGGAGTAATGACTTATCTGATGAGGTTACTGGGTGCTGGAACGGTTGTGTTTTCCTTGCCTGGCTATAGACTCGGTGTCACCCAGTGATGGGTTGATTACTCAGTCGACTCTATAGGGCCTTACACTCGCTTCGCGAGTAGGACGCTCGCCTGCGGCGTCTAACACTCCACTTGATATTTGGTCTTTCTTTAGCCCTCTTGGTTCCTCGTTCAACTAAATTTGCACATTATTTTTAGCCGTTGATCAGTGCTCTCATACTATGGGATTTGTTCATCTTGCTGTAGACTTTACTGCACCAAAAGGAAAAGTATCATAAACACTATTTTAGCTTTTAAGAATTGGTGGTAGGGTTCAAATATGACGCAGATCGCATGATACTGTGATCACAAAGAGACAACCAATATTGTGTGAGATAATGCTACAATGGAATTTGTTATTTTAAATAGAATATTTTAGAAGATCTCAATCAATATAACTAAAATAGATATTTTCTGTTCCTTGAAAGATAATTAAATCAGTTTAATGAATTCATTTAACTAAACATCCTTGAAATTTTTCCGGCTGATAATATACTTTAACAATAAACAAAAAAATTGTCCAGTTGATTTGAGAAACATTCTCGGCAGTGAAGCATTTAGTCATACAGTAAGATACATGAAGAGCATGATGGAAAAATTTAGTGCACAAACGCGAATCGTTCACAAAATAAATAAGGAAGCAAAGATAGTGTCTTACAGAAATTGAGATGTCTTACAATTTCTTTGAGGGTTCAAAATTAAATTTCATTGATCCTTGAATCTATTCAGTTTCAAATTTCTTCAATCAAAAAATATTTGAGGAAAAAAAAGTTTGAGATATATCTTTGATTATTGGCACTTAAATGAATATAGATATTTATAGAAAATAGCAATAATGTGTTCCACTTTTGCATTTTTATTTATTATTTACCATTTACAATATAAAATCGAATCTATGATCAAAAGAAGATATTGGAGTTTAATTCTCAAGTAATCATTTTAATGTCAATGTGACAATGAAAACCGAATAGTGGAATTTAATTAAAATTTTGGTTGGCTTCTCAACTCTCTATTTTCAATTCATAAGTTTGTGAGTTCGATTCTACAAATGAACATAAATTAAGTAAACTGTTATTCAGCATTAGCGTGAAACTATAGAAATGGCCAATTCAACCTCCCTCTCCAATGCAATTTTACAAAAAACCATCGATGTTAACTTTATAAACTTTATAATCTACATTGCTAGTTCTAGAGAATATGTATGTGTATTGATTTTAAAATCTAAATGTTTAAATTTTTCCATGATCATTCTAAAAAAATTAAATTCCAACTATCATATTGATAACTTGCAATTCAAATTATACCAGCTAGCCAGAAAACTTTTCATAGATGATGTAAAAAATAGAATTTGTAAGGCTGAAAGATTTGAAAATAATCAATGTTTTGATAAAATTCATTAAAATTTTTCTCAATTAGCAGAAAATATCAAATGTAAATGAATAAATTTGTATACAATGGGTTATGGGCTAAATCGTATACTTTAATTGTAATTACCTTACATTTATTTTCAACAAATTCAATATTTAATCATCTTTTTCTACCAAATTAAACCTTTAATATTAGGTTAAATGCCTTCCGATAATTTTTTTTCATTAATCACTTTCCGTGAAATTATAAATGCGAAAATAATTCTCCATAGCATATCGCGCATTGCAACAATGTTTATATCAAACCTTTTATTCTAAAACGCTATGGACATTTATGATAAAAGCGTTAAAAACTTATCGCGAATTGCGAAGTAGTATCGCTTATCAGCGTTATCACCTATCCTCCCCCTCGAACCATACTATTTAATGAGCACTTTATTATCTGGTTTTACTTGTTCACGCTAAGCTAAACAAGCAGAAAGATGTCCCCGGCAATAGCAAACCATTATAGGCATAACAGGCTTCTGCAAAATATTTAATGGTTGTCGTTAAGCGTCGTATTATCGCGTAAAATAAAAGTACTCATTATTATCACATTCAGAAAAAAACCCGTAAAAAAAACCTTTAAAAATAACGTTTTTATCGGCTTCAGCAAATTACTAACGCTTCATTCGTAAAATATTTTTTCTAAAAGAAAAAGAAAAGACTTCAGCTTTAAAAAAAATTAGAAGAGGGGGGGGGAGAATGTAATGTTTTAGTCTTCTGGTGCAAACTACTCATTTACGAAGAAAATATTAGGTTGGGTAGAAAAGGGGGTAAGCTCTCTAACTTCAAAGCAGTAAAAAAAAATTTAAAGGCAACGCACAACCGTTTTGTAAGTGTTTTAAAGTATTCATTCTTGCATAATTGCACCTGATATATCATTATGTATTTTTCCTTTAATGAATATAGCCATCATCATTAACTGCTTTTATAGATGAAAACGTAAAGAGGGATTTTTTTTTATAAATGGATTTTTTGCATACATTTTTTAGTTTATTGAAAGTGCTTAAAATGGAAGCAAAACTCTTCCATTTTATTCTAAAAGGGGGCTTAATTGCCGTAATGTATAATTTTCTGGTAATGACTCTACGTTTTTCCAGACCGTTTTCCCATTATTCTTTTGCATTTTAAAAAGCAGAAAGTAAGAGAATGTATAATAACAATAACAATAATAATAAAATATAAAAAAGTAACGAGAAGGAATTGGGGGAAAAAATCTTCCCTACAGTCGATAATAAAAAGAAGAGTGATAAAAGGAAAGGGGAAAAAATTACCGAAGAAAAAAATAATCTTTCTTTTTTCTCCTAATTGCATTATTTTTATCTCACTCAAAACCATTAAATTGAAAATGAGTAAAATAGGGGGAAATGAAAACTTCGGAAGCGTTAGAGTAAATTTTCTCTTCTTTTCTCGGCAGAGGGAAATAAGAGATAAAAAAAATAAATAAACGAATAAGCTTGAGCGGCGTTTGATGTTTTTTAAATGGGGATTTTCCCCCATTTAGGGTTGGCTTTATCGACTAGAGAATTTAATTGATTGGCCTAAGCGGATCGAAAAAATACATTTGAAGTAAACTAACACACAGCCGTGATTTAAATATTTTCCTTCAATATTTTCTAGGGGAAATTTAACATGATATTAATCTTTTCAATTTCAGATAATTTTGAGAATAGATATTTAAAACAAGCTTTGTTTATGGAAACTACTTCAGTGAGAACTTTAAATATCTTTCAAGCATCTTTTACGAAATAAGTTCATTTCATAGAGCATTTATGGTTATTTTTAAAAAAGTGATTAAATCAACTAAATTATAAGGACTGCTTTTATTTTAAGATTGTATTATGCAAAACTAAATTGAAAGCATTTTCGAAACTAATTTCATAAGAATGTGGAAATTCTCATTGCGTTAAAAATGCTTCAAAACGGGCACTACAATTATTTTGAATCCATTTATACAGTTGCATATATGATAATATATATGATCAATAAAATTAATTTAATCTTATGTTACATTTATTCATTGTAATTTTTTATATTTTATAAGTGAATAAAATTATTAGGAACAATTTTAGTACTTTTTAATATCCAAAACTGTGCAAAAACAAAGAAAAAAAATTGAGTTCACAAAAGTAAATTACTTAAATTTGCTCACCCTCAGTCAAGAAAGCAGGTATGGCCACTGTAGACCTTAGTCCCATTGTTTCTATCATGCCAATTGTAAATGTATTTTTTAAGTATGAAAAGAGTAATTTATATTTGTCAATTTAAATAAGCAAGTATGCCTATTATTTAAAGTGCAGTCTAAGGTTAAGAAAATAAGGAGATCACATATTTTAATGTTTATAATTTATTTATAATATTCCTTTTTATAGGTGAAGAAGAAGTTTAGATATAGCAAATGATTTTAATGGTTATTAGTGTTATTATTGATGTTTATGTAAAAATATTTTGAAAAGAAGATGAGAAGGTAGCAAATTGGCTTACCATTATGTTCTGAGGAACTGAGCACTATACTTCAGATGGTGAAAATTCTTCAACAGTTTCGTGACTTAAGTTATTTACTAAAGAATAATCAATTATCTTTTTTTTATAAATAAACTATCTACTATGTGGTTAAAACTTAACTTCTTTCATAAGCGTCCTACAGCTAAAGTGGGATCTATTTATCCAATTTCATTTATCGATAATGCATGCAATTCTTTTAAGCTGGTTTGAAAATTATTATCAAAGAGAAGACGATAATTATAGTAAAAGAGATGACTAACACAAAAGGAATAAAAAAATTCCTCAGTTCAACATAGAATTCAAAAGAAGATGTGCATAAAAATGGCAAAAATAAAGTAAAAAGGGAAATTATTACTTAAGATTCAGAAAAGCTCTTCATCAGAATATCAACACAGAAAAGTGAAACATAAAAGAGAGGAAAAATTCTTTGTTGTAGCAAAATAATTTAAATTTTATTAAGTTGAGAGTCTTTTATGTAGACACACTGAAATGTCCATTCTAAACTAATTTATGTTTAGATAATAAAAATGCTAACGGTTCCGCATCCCATTCTATTACGATATGTTAAATAGCGTAAATATATTTTGCTATTGTTATAAAAAAGAGCAATATTGTTTTTAACCATCGCATATACAAAGTTACATGACTCCACATACTTTACTTCTATAAAAGCACTCTTGCATCAAAATTTTATGAAAAAGCACTAAATAGTTGCTCTTTTAGTAATCCATGCTCAATTTGTTAATCGAATCTGACTTTATGCGAATTTTTGTTATGAATATAATATGTGAATTTAATGTATTATTGATATGTTATGATATTTGATAACACGCAGAAGATACCTAACATCTAAAGATTACTGTAATACATTTAGTAATTCAATGTGTTTATCTTCTAAAAGTTATTTTATAGTATATCCAATTGCTTAAAGAGAAAACGTCAGGAAGATTCTAATGTAACTATTCTGACAAACGCTTATATACTGAAAGAAAAACATCATCTAATCTACCATTGTACAATACCATATTGAAGGGTGCATTCTTATCACTAAGTAACAGTGAGCCTTAATATTGAGACATTTGACGTGACAGAATGGTTACTCTATCAGTGACTGTGAAGTATATGAACTAACTGTGAAGTATATGAATGAGTATCATGTATTTACTACCAAGAAGATTGGTTTCATTGATATAGAACCGTATTCATCTGTTACAAGGAGTAAAAGCCTGAAAGTTACCAGTCACTCAGCTCAACTGAAATATAACATATATATAGAACATGCCTCTTCGGGATGTTTAATAAATGGAAATTTCATGTGTACCTAATTAATGATAATTGGCCTTGTTAAAAATGTGCATTGGCCTAAAATATATTTAGGCAAAATGTTAAATATTTTAATATAAAAAAAATAAAAAATAGTCATTTTTTTATATAAAAAAGAAGCTATTTTAACTAATCTTAATAAAATCTTAATAAATTTTTTATGCTTAGAAAGTAATAGCCCCTTAGTAACTAATTAAGTATAAAATAAATTTATCATTATGGCAATAAAAGTTTCCTAATTAGCCTATTTCCCCTCATTCATAGGAATATTTTTAGGAATATGACATTTTAAATTGCTTAATATAGAAAAAAACCATGTATAAAGAGTTGCTTAGTAATTAATTTTAAAAAAAAATTAAGGAAAAAAACTTCTGTGAAAAATTGACAGCTTCTAAATAAATAAATGCAGAAAAAAATTGATTAGTAAAAAATATTGCTTGACACACATAAGCTCATTAAAAATAAAAAAGAAAAGGAGGAAAGAAAAACCTTCTAATGCATGGTAAAAAAAATGCATAACGAAATTATCTTCTATATTATATTTGCTTTGTTAGCACGTCAGGATCACCTAGGAAGAAAAAAAAACGTTGCCAGATGTGAAAACAACGGTATTTAAAACGCCAAAAAGTCGAGACATTACGAAAACCTATTAGAAAAGGAGACCAAGGAGCGAAGGAAATGACTATTAGTGTACAATAATAAAGGTGATTTAGATTAATTGACTTTGAAGCGGGCTTATCACGTCATAAATTACAGACTCCCGGTTCTCGGGGTTCTGTGTGTTATCGAAAGTGAGCGGTGGGTGGTGGTGGGGGCATCTCTGATATTCCCCACCCCTTTTAAATGGTTTACCCCTTATCACAGGCAATTATGATAACGAAAACGAGGCAGTTTGTTCATTAAAAGAGACGAAAAATGCTATACTTTGCTGACATGCGTTTCAGCAGAAGACAATGCGCGAACAAAAGGGCTGGTGATTAATTTGGAGCGATAAACAGAAAATTATCCAGGGGGACCCTCTTGGTCTGTGAGCGTATGTGCAGTTAAAAGAGCGTCATTAAAATTTTGTGTGGTAAAAGGCAACGAGACGCAGTTTAGTACTTGACATATTATTTTAATTACTGAAAGTCGGCTTCTCCTGCGACAGCTAAAATCGTCCACAATCTGAGCAGCGGATCGCTAAGAGCTAGAAAATGGCCGGATAATATTTTAGAATCGGAGTGTGTTTCACCGAGTGTGAATTTATTCGAAATAAATCTCTCCCTTTGAAAACGAGGGTGAGTTTATACTTTTGCATTGTCTCTGCTAGAAGATATATCAAGAGGCAATTGTTTCGTTTCATGGTGATGTGGGACCTTCTATTCGTGAATCCGTTCTGGAATAAAACTTTTCATTATCAGTTCGTTATTTTGTTTCGTATCACCAATTATGAATTCATTCTTCCTCGTTTCCGTTAATCAGGAAGCCAATATATAAATCAGAATGTTTATTATATGCTGAAATATACTTTTTATCCGTATTTAAGTGTGAGAAAATTTATAAATAAAGAACATTTTATTATGGAAATGAATATTTCTTAAATGCTAAAATTCTAGAAAAATTTAATCCAAGCCAATTCTAATTTATTATATAAAAAGAGAAATAAATGTTTATTTTGTAACATAACTTTTTTATTAAATACCACAATACGTTGAATTCTAATTTAAATTTTAACTAATTTAAATTTTCACTTTATCGTTGCAAAGAAAACAAATAAAAAAAACTTGCATAAATTCGTAGACATGCTAAAAGCCGAAGGATTAGATCTCGGCCCCTCAATTCAGCGGCTTCTGGGTTCAGCTCTCACATCACGCTTGTGAGTTTTTAGTGGTTCAGAACCTATTTTAAACTTGGCTTGGTCCAATTACACTTCATGTGCATTGAAAGACTATTGATTGTTTAACAAACCAAACCATCTGTAAGCCATTCAATAGAATGATGTGATATAGACAATATCATGATGTGATAATATGTGATATAGACAATATAATGCTGTCAATAGAATGACAGATACGTTTGTAGAATAATGAGGAAAATTTTTTTTCTCTCATATAGTGAATGTTATTTAATTACTCTACTTGTACAAGTAAACATTGGTTTTTGCTTCAATTATTTTTTTTCAAATTTTTTCCTATATGTCTACGGAAAATTCATGGAGAAGAATCATAGTAGATGATAATTTACGTGATTTTATAATCATAAATTAATTTGAATATAACCATCATTGAAAAATAATTCTACTAAACGAAATTCCAAGAAAATTTTAATTAAATTACTTGTAATGTTGAAATATATAGTTACTTTAATTTCATTCTTGTAATTTTGCATAATAATAATGAATAGGAATATATGTTACTTATTGAGAAAGAATGTGAAATTATTTCAACTCAATTTTTATCTATATTCCATTATTAAAAACTTAAACAATACCTACAACAACTTGGCTAATTTTTACTATAAAAGTTCCTTGTTTGTTAAACTACAGTTATTTTTTGCATGTTTTAATTCGGCTGAAATGTATGGTTTAAAAATAATTCCAAGCAACTGAAAAATTTGCGTTCAAGATGATTGATACCTGGTATTTGAAGCGTTATACTAGAAATAGTTTCTTTTTTTTAATGCGATCAGATGAATTTTTAAACCCTTAGATAAAACTTAAAGATATGAATATATTGACACACACACATAATAAAGATTGTAATAATTATAATTATTCCATAGGCTTATATAAAAAAAATCTAAAATTTGAATAAATTATGAATTTTACATTATTTGAAATCATTATGCATGATGAATATAATAAATATTGGCAAATAGAAGCATTCGCATGATTATATTCATTTTAATCATAAAAAAATAAAATTATTGTTTACTGATTTGTTTTTACTTTTTATATTAGGTTGTAAAGTGTACACACTTTCTTTATCTATAAGCATGTCAACGAAATGAATGATTAATTTTAGAGCGTGAAAGGCAAGTAGAAACTTATAATCTGTTTTGACACGTATTAAAATAGTCTTTACTGGTGGTATTCCTTAAAACGGACTTTAATATATTATTTTGTATTTGTTATGTTCCAAAATATATTTGATTTTTTTTCCTTTTGATTGAAAATAATTCACATTTTTCTCGAAGTATATTTGAAATCAGCTCACATCATGACAGGACTTGAATTTCGTATAAAATGTTAATAAAAACATCTTCGTATAATATATGTTAATGAAACACAACCTTCTAATAAATTCCATAATGTTATGATTGATAAATATTAGCTTAATTCAGTAAATTTTATTAAATTTCTCAGAAAGTGTACAGCGGTTTTTTAAATTTACGTTTGTATATTAGAAAGTGTTATTTGCAGAAGCTAATAGTAAATTAAAAAAAAATGTTCACGAGAACCTAAAAATATCAAGAAAGCTAAACAATTAAAAAATTTATTCTTACACAACCCAAAGGGCAATTTTCTTTTAGAAATAATTTTTTTATTAAATAAAATATGAAAAAAGCATTTAAACATCGAAAACAAAACCTCACTAGTCTGGTAATTTAAAAAAAAAACTAATATATAACATTCTAAATGCATGCATTAGTGATAGGGTTTAAATCTGCAATTATCCGTGTCAAATTCACACTCCTTATTCATAAAGCGTTAATAACGATGGATGTAACGCAATAACAATTTATTAATACAGTAATGACTAAAATGCAAAAGTCCCATGATATAAATGTATATACGTAAAAATTTGAACGTGGGGTAACAAATGTTTTCTTGTGTATGTAAAGCAATAGTAAATTTTAAGTAAAAACATGTTTTGAATGGTGGACACTTATAAAAATTAAACACAAAAATTTTCTCATGATACAATTAAAGTAATTTATATTTATGTATTGGCATCGCTCTCTATTAAATAGTCTCGTCATTGATATATTTAAATAACTCTGTGTATGTTCATTTGATGCGAATGATGTTTTGTATTTCTTCGCTTACAATGGGCATTTGATCAGAGATACTGTACTAAACGTATACAAGTAAAATCTCTTATGTCTATCCAATCAAAGTAACATTCTAGAGAAAATAGAGTTAAGGCGCCTCTCCCGCGCAAGAACTCTCGAACCTACAATCTATAGATTTGAAATCAAATACTTTATCCATTAGGCAATGCAACGGATTGCAATTAACACTAAAACTACCGAAAGGGGTCATTTGACCCATTTTCCCATTAATTTTGCCAAATAAAAAAAATCCCCGGTATGTTTAGTGTTAAGGATTTTTATGAATGCAAATTTAATAACCAATTGCAATTAAGATCTTTATATCAAGGATTAGAACCCAATGTTGTCATGATATAAATATACACCAATAAAATATTTATTAACGAAATAAAAGAATATAATTTTTTAATTTGTGTGTAAATTTAACAAGAATTCATTTCATATATTTATACTCATATATTTAAACAAATTTTTTCATTTTGAATTCTAAGGTAATCTGAAAAAAAGTAAAACGTGTTGTCTCATTGAATAAGAGAAATATTCACTATCAAAAAAGAATGTTATGCTCATTTCACAATTGTTTTAAATTTAATGTATGTTTGTTGATCCACATTGAGAGAGAAAGAAATATATCGATGTATGAATAAGGAAAAGGAAGAAATAGGGAAAAAAAAACTTATCGTCTGACTTGTGCTCTAGAGGAAAAATGTTCTGGAATAGAAGGTCGATCAATTTTAGAAAACAAATAATGACAGTTATGCTTAATACGTTTTGTTTTATTCCATCGAATCATCTCTCGAAAAAAAAACATACATTTAAAAAAAAAAGTCTTTTATTTATGATATGTAAAAGAATTCACACATTTAGATTACCGTTTTACAACACAATCCCTCTTTTCTTTTTCACACCACTGTTCTTTTTTCCAGCTCGAGCGATTATGACTTCCTTCTAGGTATTGTGGTTATGGATACCAAGAAACGGTTTTCGATGTTATGGAATAACTCCAACACATGTTGTAGAATTACAACATGTGTTGTACTGTACCCTATACCACGTATGTGTATTAATTAACTTATTTGTTATAGAATAATTATTATAAGAGAAGAGTAAATTAAAATAAAATGTATTTGCTGAGACCGAAGTCTAACACGACTTACATAAAAATTTTTCCTCTGCCATTTTAACGATGATCCTTTTCCTTTTATAATTATTTTCATGATAAAATACGATAAATATTTTAATCATATAAAATATAAAAATATCACTAGATAGGAAATTAAAAAAAAAATAGCCAGAACAGATCTATTAATTAGACGAACATTTTTCTATACGCGACCTTACAATAAGAATTTGCAGTGATTAAATTCAATGTCAAATGCCTTACATAATAATGCAAATTAAAAAATGTCGCAGTAAATAAATAAAAACTAATTGTTTGATTCATCAAAGATTAACACAAACACTTCGTAATATATAAATGTATGTAACATTCATTTTTATTTACGAGAGCAAAATTAATTATTAATTTAAATTTTTTATGAATATAAATAGATATCCATTAAAACTATATTTTTGACATTGTTTAAATTACATATTTTGTTTGTTTTGATTTATTTTCACACATAAAAATCTTTCAAAGATTTTTAAAAAGTGGGGAAGAAGTGGAATAAGTTTTTATATGTTCGAAACTTAACTCATTGATCATTATTCGTTAAAAGCAATTTTAAAAAGTGTTTCCGAAGATTGAAATCTTTCACAAAATAAAAATTAAAATTTTCCTCTTCCATTTTAATACAATGTGCAGTTCTTTTACAAAGATAATTTAGAATATTCTGTGATTTAAGTTAAAAATTATCAGTTTAAAGTATTGGCTGCTCTTTCTCTAAAAATGTCTCGCCGCAAATTTAAATCGGATGTGTACGTATTTATTTCGACTGACATTTTTCACTTCCATGTTAAGGACAACATCATAGTATCTGTACTGTATGAAAGCGACTAACATCTCTCACTAACAATATATGCTAATTAACTTGTTTTAATAAGAGTACCAAATACTACAGCAGAATGTTAAGTCAAATCAACCATCACAGGAGTCGAACCCATAACCTTCTGATTCGACACCAGACGTTTTAAATGTTATGCCACTTGGTCGGCAAAGATAGAGACAATATCATTTAATAGAGTAGTACATTAAAGACTAACATTCAAAATTCTCACGTTATAAATGTATTTCTAACTAACATTAATTAACGAATGTACAAAAATTAATTGGCAAAAATTTAACTAGAGTTCTTTTTTTATTTTATTTCACGTGTATAGAAAATTACTATAATATTAAAAGTCAAATTCATAAAAGAATTTTAAACTGGAGGGATTAATTTTCTTCATACATTATAAATGTTAATTAATAAAATAATCTTAAACTAACGAAAAAAAATATTTTGTCCAAAATCCAATACAATTATATAAATAAAATTAATTTCTTCTCTTAATACAATAAGCATTTAAAATTCAGTAAATTCAGAAATTAAAATATTTTCTTTTAAACATAAAAAATATAAAGCGAACTATGATTGAAAATAAAAAAGCCATTAACTAGTAATTTTTATATAAATCAAATATTTATACTAAGAATCATGAAAGCACACATGTGTTTGATTGAAACAGCAAACGACTTTGAACAACATCAAATTACACACATTTACCGTAAAGGCACAGTCACAGTGAAGATAATCCTTATAGAAACCAAATGATAGGTACACGAAAGACTCACAAATTGCTATAGATATAAATGTATATAAAATTAAGAAAGTGCAAAATTAGGCATTTCTTCAATTTTTATAAATTAAAATACATATTAATAAATATTTCATTCGTGATTTTTAAAAATTTCCTGATATTCCTAAATAAAAGTAACCTAAATATTTCTTAATGCAATTGTGTATGTTTATTTCTGTAAACCTCTAAATAAATTTAATCCTTAGTTAAAAGCATTTAAAAATGTTTATTAGGTTTGAAAGCGACGCAGTTAAATACACTTAAAATCTCTCTCTCAGTTTGAATTACAGAAAAGAAATTTACTATATAAATAATTAAGGAAATTTTATATTTATAAATACTTTTGTATCTCTTTTCAAATATTATGTCATTTATTTAAATTGTCCGTATACGCAACTGTTCCTATTGATAATTTTCATTCCCACATGAAAATAATCACACTTTGTACTAAACGAATCCACGATTAAAAACTCTCACCAGTCATTTATGCTTACTCTATCATGAAAAAAAAAAAAAAAAAAAAAAAAAAAAAAAACATCTTAAGTAAAATGGAGAAACACAGTGAAAGATCAGTGACAAAAATTGAACCTGCTTCCAAATCGAATACAGAAAAATTATTCATTAAAAGAAGAAGAAAGAGTAGTCATGCATCATAGCGTTTAATAGACCCCTGAATTGAAGGCTAGCAAACACAGCATAAAGTTAAGTAATATATTTTAACGTTTATATATTTATGTAAAATATGTTAACATTCGCGGGTTAATATACATTTATATATTACAAACATAAATCAAAAAGAAAATATAGAATTATATAGAAGAAAATATGAATTGTCCGATATCTAAAATATGTAAAAGCAATTTATTTCCATTAATACTTATCATATTTTGAATCATTAATAATTAAAACAAAACATCTAAAAGCTGAATTAAAATTTTGAGAAGTTTGAAACCTATCACAATTGAGTTTTATATTTTTCTCCATAATTTTAGGAGGTTTTATTCAGTGGTAGTTTAGAATGAGATAACATTC
>JAPDSC010046544.1:0-23031 GCA_026290005.1 Latrodectus geometricus
ATATATATATATATATATATATATATATATATATATATATATATATAGATAGATAGATAGATAGATAGATAGATAGATAGATAGATATAATTTTTGTAAAACCAAAATTGTCTGGTGATCTTTTTTTATGCAATTTTGTACCTTCCTATGAGTTGTATAATGTGTAAAAGTTTCATTAAATTCCATGCATAACTTTTTCCATTATTGCTATTATTGTGATTTTTTCTTTAATTTATAATAACCAGTGTACATTACGTTCATATTTGCTCTAAAAGCATTCATCAATTATTTTATGAATTTATATATTTCTACATACAAGAATAAATCAAAAATTAACAACCTGGTAATATTTCATAATGACCACTTTTTTTGTTAAATCAGCATATAACTAACACATTACATTTACCATAAATTTTGAAATCATAAAAGGTACATTTTTCAGACAAAATCACTCACACATATTCATTTGTTAAAAGATTAACTGTTTCTTTCTTTAGTTTTTGTTTATTAAAAACAAATAACAATATCAGTTTACTTTACTTTAAAAATAAATACTTTCTTGAAACAAAATTCGTAAAAAAAAGAAACTTCTTTCTTAAATATCTAATAATATTATTAGTTCGTATCGTTCACTGTAAATATCTTAAGAAAGTATAGATGTTAATTCAAGTTTTTTTAATTAATTAAATGCGACATCATTTTAATCTAATTGGCCATTTCGTCAGAAGATTTAAATTGTTTTTCTCCCTAAGCATCTTTCAAAAGTTGTATCACCATGACTTTAGCTTTATTTTACTTCTCATTTGCATCTCAGCTTTATTTTCATGCATTTTTTGTTTATTTATTGCATTTAATTTTATACTAGAATGAAAGGGTAAAATTATCTGAATAGTTTTTAGCATCCTTTCCTTAAGAATCCCGACTCTTTTCTTTGATGCTACGCAGAGAAAAATCATGGAATAATAAATTAGATTCTTAAAAATTAGAGTATCTAAATTAAAATTGATGAAAAGGCGACCTAACATAAAACAGAGTGATGTTTACTAATTCATGCTATTTCTCTATCTTTTTTTATTTTAAACTGACTATTTTAGAAAGAGTCAAGCATGTTTTTTCCTAAAGGAAATTCATTTTAACGTCTGTGTACTAGAAGTAAGAAAAGTTATCCTGATCGTACTCTTTTAAAATAGAACAAGTTTAATTTATTTTACACATTTTATTTCACAGTTTAGAAATTAATTATTAGGAAAGGCATCTGAAATGAACTTTTACATGTTGATCATTCTGATAAAAAGATGACAAATTTTCAAACTATCTCAATATTTTCTACTCCTTTATTATGAAGTTCCTTAAATTAAAGAAAAATTATTTTTGTCATATTTTAAAGGATCTATATCCTTTATTTCCAATACAAAAAGTAATGATATTGAAAAGGATATCTGATGGAATTATATTAAAATATTGATTTAAGAAAATTCTTGAATGAAATAAAATTATAAGTGAATAAATTATTAATTTTTCTTTCAAATGATTTTATGATGCTGTTTTAAAAGGATATTATCTTAAATAATTAAATAGAACGTTATTAATAATAATAAAAATTAGAAATTAAAAAAGTAGTTTGGAATAATAATAAAGGAGGATTAACTAAAAAAAATTTATTAATTTTGAACTGTTGTTGCATGGCTTAAAATATTTTAGAATGTTTAAGTATATTATTTTAATTAATTTATCAAAAGAAAGTATAATAATTACTTTTTGTTTTATTAAAAGCAATATAAATTAAAATAATTTTTAACTAGATTAAATGTAATTATTATATTTTATTTTGATAAAAAATGTTTACTTAGTATCTCATGCATGAATATCATTTTAAGACTTTTTAGAATGATTAAGGAACAAATTTTGGAGAAAAAGATCCAAAAATAAAATTATAATAAATAAACTCAAAATTTCAAATTCTTTGCATGTATTTTATTCTTTTTCTTTCTTTGAGTTTTCATTAATGTCCTCTCATTTTCGTTTTCCTCACTAAATTTTGAGTCTTTTTCATTCCCTTTCTTCACATGTTTTTGGTTCAAATTAACATAATATTAAAAAAATTTGTTATCTAATTTTGAAAATTCTTAAGGAAAGTGTTGATACTCAAATTATCAACACTGAAAATATTATCTCTATGCTCTTTACTTTTTAAATCATTAAATATCATTTTTTTGTTAAGGTAATTTTCATTCTATTAAAACTATTATTAGAAATTTTTAAATTTCTTTAAAAGTGATATTAATATGTGTTCATATTACTCATAATGAATGATTATATTTTAAATCTGAGATTAAAATATTTGTATTTAAATTCTTGTCTTTATTCAGCTTAATGCCCAGTTAGGCATTTTAACTGAATTTCAGTAGAAACATCCGCGAACTTCAAAACACGTATATGTAAAATGTAGATTTTAGGAAAATGAATTTTTTTGTTTAATTTTTTTAAAATTATTTAAAAAAATTAACTAAGTATCCAACAAATAATTATTTATGATAGGTATATAATTACTAGAATTTAACTCTTTTCCATGAGTCAGAATTTTATTCCTATTTCAGAACTATATACTATAACCTTTTAAGAGAATTAAATCAAATTTTCTTTAAAATAAATTTAGTAAAAAAAGCCTAAATTTGAAAACATATTGTCACATATGATATAGAATATTTAAATTACATATTATTTTACAAAAACGGCATATGAAAGCTAGAAGCTATGCATATTATTTTTTTTTAAATAAAGTTCGGTGCTTTAGTAAAAAATAATCTGTTTAAAAATTAATAAATTCTTCTAGAAATGGATAAAACCTTATCACAAAATGAATCTAAAATTAAATACTTTTTTAACAAGATTTTTAAAAGCAGAAAAATTAGTAATATGGCTGTTTTAGGGGGAAAAAAACTTTATGTGGTGAATATATGTGTTGTCTATTTTAAAAGTAATATTTGATTTGTTGAATATATTAGGATCAATTTCTAAAAATTGTAAGCCATAAGATCTATATGTTACATACATAATAATTATTTCCATAAATAATTTCCTTTATTTCTCTAATTGAGATTACAATTTTTAAGTGATGGAAATTTTCTAAACTGAGAATGAAATAAAAAGAATAGCTTATTAAAATATCAAGACTTATGTAGTTTGCTTTTTTATTAAAATGTTAAATTTTTTTTAGATACATCAATACATTTCTTATTCAAAAAGAAAAAAAAAACGAATTTGTAAGTGAAAAATAATGTTCTATTCTGATTGCATTAAAAGCAGAGATGGTAATTAAGTGACAAATTTTCTGGCTCTAGTTCGCAGATTCGATTTAGTTTTCAAGCATAGATATTCGCTATTATCGAAATTCATTTAAAATAGCAGATCTCAATTGAATTAACCCTTATGTGCGAAATGTGATTGCCCACATTTGTCAAATAATTGCAGTCGAATTGTTTGTACAGATGTAAGTGATAATAGGTTTGCTAGTGATGGTTTGGTATTTTACTTCAGGTTTATAGTATTGAAGAAATAAAAAAAAAATCTTCATTCATACTAATATTATTTTGATTTAGGTGAAATTATAAGCAACTGGAATATACATTTTAAGTGATCTTAAAATAAGCCAATATCATACTACATGTTTCATGTTTCTGATACACCCTATAAGTACAATTTTCAGCATATATATATATATATATATATATATATATATATATATATATATATATGAATGTATTCATAAGTATACAATGATGTTCATTTATTTACTCTCATTATACAATCATTATTGTGTTATTATATTGAATATAAGAGTTGATTGTATATGTGATTCATATTACTTTAATGAAAAATAAATAACGTGTCTCTTGGCAACTTAATATTTAGGTCACAATTTCACCCTAGAAATGGGGCACGTATATTTACTGCATTACCTTTCCTCTCTAACAAAATATTTTATCTATTCTGTCCAAATGTGAAGTGTCAAATGTCCTGGTCTTACCATTTCGTTTTCTTCCCGTAAAGAGACGATATATAGCTTATATTGCGACCAGTTGTGTTCAAGTGTTTTATTTTTATTTCCAGTTCCTTTGCTCCAGGTTGATCGTAAATGTTGAATCACAGACTCACATTCATAATTCACTCAACTCCTACGACTCGACAACGGTGAGCGAAGTCACACCAAAGATCGCGGAACTGTCGTTTATCACCGCGTATGATAAAAAGAGAGAATTCGTTTCTGTAAGGGATCGTATAAAAATAATCATAATAATGTAAAGCTGATATGATATTGTGGTAGTTATCTAAGGCTAGATAGCTTTGTAATGATTCCACGAGAAGTCTAATCTTTCTTTAACTGTCTATGGAAAACTTTAAGATCTAATAGTTATAAAATGAAATGCTCTGAACTTTGCAAGTAGCAATTTTAGGATTACACTTTAAAAGCATTTCTCTTAATTACTTTATTTCCCTCATTAAAATTTTATGTTGAAAATAAATTTCTTTCATCGAGTTAAATTAAATATTTAGATTCACCTAGAAACAATTTCGATTCACTGATATGATTTATTGTTTTGCATTTTAGTTTTATTTCTCAGAAATATGTTTTATACTGCCTTCTGACATAAAAGACACCTAATTTATATTGAATCTAAATTATGCAAAGATTCCTGATATTCAAAGATAACTGTGCCAGGGAAACCTAAATAAGTTAAATTCATGAGAACATAATATTTTTTCCATTGTAGCAATGAGGAAAACGGTAACGAAATGTCTGATGCCTTTGTCATTTCATCGTTGTTTAAAATTCCAAAGAGCAAATGCATTAAAATACATCTCAGAATATAACCAACATATTATTTTTGATTTTACATTTCAATAAAAACGCATGTATGCAAATATAAATACAAATTGCAACAAGAAATGCAATTTTAAGGAAGTACTCAGAGGCCAC
Organism: Latrodectus geometricus; assembly: GCA_026290005.1. NCBI lineage: Eukaryota > Metazoa > Arthropoda > Arachnida > Araneae > Theridiidae > Latrodectus > Latrodectus geometricus. Next base: position 4,979 of record JAPDSC010046544.1, read on the forward strand.
GTCCATTCTTTTGGATTATATTCAAATAATAAAACATTATATATAGTTGTGTTCATATGGTACTATAACACATAGTATTTCATACAAATTAGGTTTAGTGATAAATAAAAATTAATTGCTTGTATAAATATCTGACTTGAGCTGGGTGAGTTAGAGGCTGACGTCTTACATTTGATACAATAAAATTTGTGTTGCATAAAATACATTAAATAAACATAAATTTAATATTTGATAAATATTCGCTAAATAAATAATAAAATTTCTCTAAAATATATAAATATATATCTAAAATATATTGTGTACTGGAAATGTTAACTGCTGTTAACATTAATACAGTCAATATAGCTCAATTCAAAATGCTAAAAGTTCTATAATTTCACAGATTTTAAGAAATTTTATTATTTTCTAAATTTTAACTTTACTAAAATAAACAAATTATAGAATTTAAGTATAGCTGTTGTGTACAATGGGATTTTAAATGTATGGATCACAATAAATTGAGTCTATAAATAAGGGCTCCTAATTAAGTAATTTATAAACTGACACCTATTTCATCAAAATTGTATGGTCTTATGTCTATGATAGACAAAATATATTTTCAAAAATAAATTTGAATTTTGTATAAATATCTTTTATTAATTTATTGAAAAAATCCATGGTTAATAGTTGGGGTTATTCCATGGTTAATAGTTATTTTATGTAACAATAAAAAATACTTTCTGCATATGTGTGCAAAGTTAAGAAAAAAAGGAAATTTTAAAAAAGATTTATAAAAATACTTTTTTTATTCGATAATTAATTTATTTCTATTAAATATCACGAAAACTTTTACACGATAAATGCAACAAATCATATTATTTTCATGTTACTTAGTTAATTCAAATAGGGGTTGCATCCTTTGAAAGAATGAAATAATTGTATGCACCGTCCCCGATTCGACTTAGAGATGCGAACATGCGATTGGAAAAGCTGGCAGAACGGATGTTGTGGTAGACAGGTATCTAAGCGATAAGGGCGCCACCTGGCTTGTTAACCCCGCAACCCGAAAGTGACAAAGGCTAGCCACGAACTGCGAAAAAGGAATAATAATGATTAGAAAAAATAAGGAAAAACAAGAAACAGAAAGAGATCTTGTACGAGAATTTCTCTTCCCTCTGCTCGCCATATATTCTTCATTCGTGGCACTTTACAAGATGGCTGTAAAAGTTGTGGCGTGGGGGCATGATTTCCCACAGATAAAGGAGATTTGACCGTCTGTTGAACATTAGAAATCGTGAGAAATGGGGAACATTGTACCATTTACGAGCCAAGGCGAGTTTTTGACCGAATTAAAAAATTGGATGATCTTTATTGTTTTCAGATTAGCTTAAATGAAACACTGATTCTAACGTAGATCCCTTAAACCTATTTCGTATAGCATAATAATGCTTGTACTGCCATTTGTTAAACTGATAACTAAATTTTTGATTATATAGTTGTTTCAGCATGAAAAAAATCATACATATAATCTATGCTTTTTATCATAAAGCTTTACATAATGCAGTTAGTGAAATGAATATTTTAAAAAAGGTATCAGATATTGAGTCCCTAATATCCATATTTATACCATAATCCTGATTTTTCTCATGTATCTCTTTCTGATTCTGCCACAGTAATGCATTTCAATTTTTAATATAAAATAATGATTTCCTGTAATATGCGAATTCATTAAAAATGATTAAGCCATTTTTTAATCTCTTTATGAAATGAAACTTTTCCTTTATATATCAAATTTATAAGCAAGACGTAACAACTTATTTCATGTTTCTTATTAATCACTCTTATTATATTTTGTAAACGTTTTTAAAAAGCAAAATAGTTTTCACCATTTAAGTTTTGATATTAAGTTTGATATATTTTTTGCCTATCACATCTTTAGCGTAAGAAAAATTAGTTTATTAATTTGTACTATACTTTCTACTCATTTTGTGAAAGCTATTGCTTTTAAATAATTATTTCTTATAATATAAACAGAGACTAAAATTAAGATATGCTGAATAATATCAAAGACTATATTGAAAAATATAAAAGCAACAGAATTAATTGCTGCAAAAACATACCTTTTAAAATTACTTATGGGAAATAACTTTGCATCGAAATATTGCTTAGAAATTTAAAGCTTTAATCGTTAAAGCACGGATAACTTTTTTGAAAGATGTTTCCTAATTTTAATGATTCAAGATAAATATTTTAATTCTAATTGGAATATCAATTTTTGTATGTGAAAATATAATCTCTAAATAAGTCAAAACATTTTGCCTTAAACTTTGAGTCTTGAGTGAATTTTTGCGTAAATAATCAAGGAATACAAATTTTAAATTGCCTTATAACGGCTTCACATTACCTCTTACGGCTTATTATATTTTTATATAATTTTTTTCTAATTTATGAGTACTATTTGAATTAACTCAGAAAAATCAATGTACCTTGAATTTGAGTATATGCATTTTCTAATTACTGTTTTATGAAAAGTTATTTACTTATGTATTATTGAGCCATGCATTAATAAAAAAAGTTTGTTTCGATATATACAGAATATTTATGTATCCATTTTTTAACACTGATAGGACTTCCGATTTGCATGAAAGTAATGGAATTTGACTTGGATATTTTGACTATAAATAATGAATACCAGAAGTGTAATGGAACTTTAAGAAAAATGGGAATTATTAATTTTTATTTAATTTAATTGATTGCAAGCGTTAAAATAATGAATGCATACTTACAGAAACCAGAAATATTTAAATATATAAAATTACTAATAACAACATTTTAAATTAAAAATTAATAACGTAATATTAAAGAAGGAAACTTTTCAAAACCATGCAATTTTTACTTTTGTTTCTAGTTGTCTACATTTTCTGGAAGACTCTTTATGGTTTCAAGTCTGTGGGTGAGCCATATCAACCTTTCAGCTGGTACTTAAAAGCAGGGAAGGGAATCGAATTTATTACCTCCTTACTCATGGAGTGGGTGACTATTCTCTGAGAATGATGCCTTAGAAGATAAGAGGCTGGGTATAATAAAATGTGATTTGTAGTAACTGGTACTTATATCCGTTCTTATCAGGGGTAACAGTTGGTTCCAATCAAATCATGTGATAACAGATATGTTTATTTATACGACATTCTTCTTCAAGCGCACAAGCTTTTAAATATCTCCGTCTAATCACCCGATTACGTTAATGCTTACCAGATCTCTTACAAGAACCAAGCCATTAATGATAAGACTTATCCACTAAATTAAAACAAAATAAAATATTATTGTCCACAGTAATATTCCACAGTTAGTTATTAATTTAAAAAATTTTGCATTAATTCACAATTGTATAATTGTTATGAAAGGTTTAAGATACTCATAAATTTTACTCAATAAAATAGGTATCCTATTATATTGAGTAAAATTAATTCTTAGCGAAAGAATTATTTGAAATTAATGGATTCGTCATCACTAATGGCACGAGCTCTTATTGATTGTTAATGATAGCATTGCATGTAACTTATATTTTTCTTGTATTATAAATCGATCATCATAATAAATCAAAAACCCATAATGAATGTCCATAACTGTTTTTATAAATTTCTGTTAAAAGTTTAAGTTTCAAAAAATAAAATATGAAACTGATTTCAAATTCAGATTAAAAAATTTTCAATCAATTTTTCTATTTTTAAGTATGCAAAACAGTTATTTTGTAGAAATCTTGATGTTTTTGAATGCATGATTATTACGAAGACAGTACATCTTTTATCAAACAATAATTTTGTAAATGATATCTTCTGGATAAGATTAAAAATGTCTTAATTGTATACTAAATTAATACTTAAACATTAAAGTAATATTAATAAAATGACTTCCTGTGTTGGACATTACTATGAATATAAATATTATTATGATGCAAGTTTTCTGTTAAAAGGTTAATTTAATTGGTTAAAAGATAAAAGGGTATGACAGTTATTTTGTTTAATATTCACTACATATAATCTTTTAACCGTGCCAATGCTGCATAATATATAAGTAGCATGATTCCATTATATATAATTTGAGTAATAAAATTTATCATGCAATATTTTAATTAAATTGACTATGGTGTAAAAGAAGAAAGACAATAATAACACTTGTTTTTTCATACATTATATTACACCAAAAACAACTTTACTGTTGGAATATTCTGAGGAAAATTTATAGTTGTCTAGCAAATTATACAAATAAATAGTATGATTTGCAAGAAATCATACAATTTCATTATTTCATTGTTGCTAATAATGAATTTGTATGATTTCTTGCAAAGAATTGGTGCAAATCATTAATTAAGTTTTCTTAATGCAAACAAATTCTTACATTTTAAATTTACTAATTTTATAAAAATGTTTATTGATAATTCTTACAATTCTTATGATATAGAATAATACGATCTCTATTTTTTTCTCCCTCTCATGTCCCCAATATTCAAAGATTATTAAAAAAAAACTTATTATAAAATTTTAAAAGTAATCAGTTTGAAGATTTCTTGTGGCTTCAAAGAAATTAAAATTAAAAATTTATTGATTATGCAAAAAACACATATTAGCATGTTTCAAAGGAACTGAGCAATTATTTCACACAACCAATCTCTTGTCAGTAGTAAATTAGCCTCGACATTGATTTGAAAATATAATTTAGCAAGCTTAATAAACTGGGCTTTATTAGTAAAATATATTTAATGTAAATAATTACAAATTGCTTGCAATAAATATAAAAGAAATCTGGTTTTGAACCGTCTTTCCAGTTCAGAAATAATCCTTCTTTAAAAGAATTTATCCCTTTTTCCTCAAAAGCTGCAGTGGTTTCTGGGTTCATACAATCCGTTCATCAAAAAGCACCGCCTCTGTCGGCATGTCAGCCTCATTCGTTTGAAAGCAGTGCCAACTAACGAAGAGTAAAAAAAAAAGAAGTTTTGACCAGAGAAAATCCCGTTAGCCCTCTCTCCTTTTCAAGATAAGATCTCCGTGTCATGTGCGAAGAAGCCAGTCGCCAAGAAGATTTGAGAAAGGTTTCGTTCAGGTATCCATCCGTCCTCACAGACGATAACTTTGGTCGACAGTTGGAGTAGACGGACGACCTACCAGAATATAATCAGCGGAGATTCTTTGCTTTAGCTTGTTGTTAAACACGGAGTTTTTGAAAAAATGTTTGTCGGGAGATTTTTTAAATGAGGGCTGGTATTTCCTCCCCTTCAAGGTCATTTGACCTCTTGATATTTTTCTTATCTAGTTCCTAGTCGGTTGGATTTTACCCCCCCCCCTCAGTTCTAAGTTATTCATTTACTATTTTTTTTGCACCCAACTTGACTACTGATTTAATAGTCGAGGTTATCGCTTAAAAGAACAATTCATATTTTAGACTTCCTTATCTTAAACTTCTATGTTCGCGTCTGCGGTCCCTTTAGACTTGGGTGACAAGACACATTTATAAAATGTTTTCGCTGACAAGGAGCTTTGAAAATAATTGAATTAATGATGGCGATTTCCATTGTTCATTGAGATCCGCAAATTTAGTCGAAAATTATTCTTAAGAATGTAGTTAACATTCAATTCACATTAGAGAGCTAAATAGAGATACATTATAGAGTAATTAAATCATGTTTTGGCTTTTTCCTTAATAAACATTATATACTATAACAATTAATTATAAAAAATTTCAATCTCAGATATTCGTAAAATCATTAATTTTATTAATTTAGAGCTTACAGAAGTACTATATAAAAATAAATTACATAACAAGAGTTTGTAATGTGTATTGTGAAGATGATACTTAGTAAAAAACCTTAATTACAACCCCTATAAAATTATAATTTAACTTATTAATAATTAATTAGGATTAATAACTTTAATTATAACTTTTAAAAACTTTAAAATAAGACACAGAAATCAAAATCACTTTGATGTTTAAACCTTGACTTAAGGCCTTAAATAACAATGCAGGTAAATAAACAAGAAAATTTAAATTATTGTATTAATAATATTTAAATGTGATTTGAAAATGTTTCCTGAAAGTTAACCTCTTATAGGAATTTTGTGATAACGAATCCTTTATTTTCTTCCATTCGTAATTATATTACTCATAAATTCAACTTTTTTATGGTTTTTTAATGATATTGCATGATTTATTGTTAATCATGCATGTTCCTTGTGCTTATTTCCTGTGCATTTTACGTATAGTAAATGCAAAGTGAAACATATTCATTCTTAATAATTCAGATTTTCAATTAAAATAAGGAAATAAAAATTAAAGATAATTGATTGCAAATTTGAGATTCATAGACAAGCAGAGATGGGTTGCTTAAAAATTGAAAGAGTTTTGTGTGAAGGTATATCTTCTTTACTTTTAGTTAAGCTTTCGTTTTAATTATATGTTTATTAAAGAAAATTTTACTTATAAATGTATTTCTGATATTATACGTAAGTAAATAAATATAGTTCAAGAACAGATATTTCTCTAAAATAATAAAATAATAATTATTAATCAAAATTCTTTTCCATTACCTAAAAATCTTATCCATTTACCTAAATAAATTTCATTTATGAATCTCATTCATTGCTTTTCCAAATGTACTGAAGTTTTGAAAATGATTACGATTCAATATTGATCTTCACTTTTTTTAATCGCTTTTTTATTTTCTTCCTAAAAGTCTGAATGCATTCTGTATAAAAGAAGAGTTAATAACATTTAAAAAAAATAAGTTTCATTATTGATAAGAGAAGGAAACATATTGCATTACCCTTTAATCAACATATGTGTTATAATAGTAACAGAAAATTTTTATAACTTATTTTAAATTACATGATTCATACTGAAAAAAAGTATAGTTTTAATCAACCGATTAACAATGTGTGAATTTTTTTTTGTTATTAATAACATATAACAAATACGTTTTCGACTAATTTAAAAAGAGGCTTATTACGATTTTTCTTTGATTAATAATTTTTAAATGTAACGTAATATATTTGTAGAGTGAGTGGTACATTTAATATTTAAATGTATTAATTAATATTTTAAAATCAGTTTAAAATACTTATTTCTGAAACTTGCATATAATCAATTAATCAGGCTGCTTATTTTTTTCTGAATTTTCACATTGTAGCACAAGTACTTTTATGGGAAAGTTATTTACAGCGAGTGTCATAACTTGATATTGATAGCAAAAAATTATGGTTATACATTATTTAATTAATAATTTTATCACTTTTTCAACTATTAAATTTAAAAAAATTGTTTATGAAAAGAACTGAAGCATTAAATTCTGTAAAGAGGGAGCCATTGAAAATAATTTCTACTGTCAAGTTATTCTCTGAATCCATTAAAAGTCACTTTAACGATAATTTATGATTTGGCAATTATAATTATGATCTGATAATTATCAATCATGATTATGATGTGCAATTATTATGATTTGACATTTTACTCAGCTGATAAGTTTTTCTAATTTTATTCTTAAAATATGTATATAAAAATTATAAATAGTTACGTTTTAATGTTACAACTGAAAAATTCTGGACTTTAGCCCACCCACTAGGCAAGAGATATTTATTGGAATTTATTTTTATAATCGAAGCACCCAATGGGTGGAAGTATTTCAAATTGGGTTGAAAAAGGTGACAGAATTTGAGCACGAACACACTTTCAATCTTTGCCAACGCATTCCGAAAAGCTAAACCGACGGCAGAAACAGAAAGAAAAAATAGCGTGAAGAACAGGTTTCCAATTTCTTGATATAGTGATATGTCCCAACCTGCGACAAAACACGAGAAGAAAAATAAATAAATAAAAAGAAACAGCCGAAAAAGCAATGAAACAGAAGAATGTTAAGCCTCCTGGTCAGATTTCAATTTCAAGCGGTCCTGTTCCTGATTCGTTTGCCAGATAACGGTTCGGCGCCTTTTTTCGAACATTTCTTGGCTACTCCGGATTGAAAGATGTTATAGATCACATTCTTTTGTTTTACATTTCTTTTCCTCTAATTCTTTTTCTTTCCTTTAACATTCAGTTTTATCTTTACATACCCAAAAATATCCCTTTTAGATTATGATAAATCATTTTTATATTATATATGACTAATATTGTAAGACAGAATTATGAACATGTTATTATTTACAAATTTGTAAAGTAGAAGAATAATTATTTTCAGTATACATCTCTCTCTCTCTCTCTCTCTATATCTCTATATATATATATATATATATATATATATATTCTTTGTAAAAGCATTTATAGTAATTCCTTTTATTTCCAAATATGATCACTCTTAAGAAATTTAATTATTTTCAGAACTCTGAGTGGCAACATGTTTAGGATCTTAAATATAACTTTTAATTGTTTGTTTAATTGAGTGAAAAAGATTTGGTTCTAAATAAATTGGATTCACTGCTATACAATTTTCATAAGATAATTTTAATCTTTTAAAATAGTTTTAAGCTAATTTTAATATTTTAAGATCGAGTTTTAATTGGTAATGCAATAAAAATTCACTTTATTTTACTCATGAGCATATTTGATAAATAAGTACAGAGTACCATAAGTATAATACTTAGCAGATATTGCCTATTCATATTTTTAAAATTTCTTTTTAACATTCGATAATTCTTCTTCAGCGGCTTGACAGCCCAGGATGGGCCCTTGCCTTCCTCAGTATCGAATTCCAGGATCTCCTATTCGTGGCTCGAGACCTCCAGTTCGCAATTTTTAAAGTCTTCAAGTCCTTTTCAACGCAGTAGAGCCATTTGAGTTTAGGCCTCCCTCTTTTTCGGGTACCGAATGGTCTGGCCGAGATCTTTTTGTTGTACGGCTTTCGTCCATCCTGCACAGGTGGCGTACCCATTGTATTCTCTGAATCGTTATGTAATTGACTATACTGATTCGATAATTAATTTATTAATAACCTGTACTTCTAATATTATTGTGATTTAATGATTTTTATATTTCTTCAATTTATTTCCCTCTCCCTGTTGTTTCATTTTTATTTTTTTTAATTACAACTCTATGGTGTTACTTAAGACATTTACTGACCACAAAGAGATAAGCAATCTTTATTGTCTCCATTTATTCTTGCTACAAACACAAAATAAAAAATGTTAGAAGTCTAACATTTTTTTATTTTGTTGTTATTAGAAGTCTAACATACAAATCTGCTGTTTTTAGTAATTTTCAACATTTCCTAACAATCATTTGTAAAACAAACAAATTGACAAAAATCGCAATTTAATATGTATAAGTGGTTTCTTTACAAAAGAAAAATATTTGGGTAGTTCATTAACATACAAATCTTCCTTGATAAAAAACCCTCCTCCTAAATTTCAGATAAAGATTATAGCGCAACTGAATGAATATGTAATAAACATAAAAACAGAAATTTTTATTAACTTTAACTAACTTTATAATCCCAAGATCTTCAGTTTCTAGAGATAACGATATAAAACTATTTTCTAAATGGTCAATAAATTTAAGTTTTGAAAATAAATGGACCCTAAAAAAAAGGAAACTAATGATTTCAGAATAAAAATTACTAAAAGCTAATTTACCTATTGAAAACCTCTTTGAAGAAAAACACCACAAAATTTTCTTTCTTTCTTTCTTTTCCGATTGTCAGCCAGGTTGGCAATATGAGGTGCGCTGCTCCACTTTTAAGCTGAACCCGAAGGTGTGGAGTCCGACTTCTTCAGCACACACATGCCATAGGTACTCGTTCAAAGGGTAGGTAACCACTCAAACCCCATTCATACAAGGAAAGACAAAGACTGGAGAGAGAAAGAGAAAGTACATCCATGCCATAACCGGGATTTGAACCCAGGAACCCTATCAGCAGTCAGGCACGCTGACCATTTGACAGAACACGGTGACGGAAATATTAATTAACTTAAATCAAATATACATAAATTTTGAAAACTTGGGTAAAATTTTAAAAAAAGTATATTTTAGAGAATACTTAAATTTCCAGAAAACTTTGTTCCCACTTTATTTGACAAAGCCACTTATAATTTTATACTCATTCTCAAAAAGTATTACATACAATAAATTTACTTTCAATAAACTTAATAAAAATATTATATAAAATTAAATTTATTCATGCTCTTCCAACTTGAATTAAAAATCACTATAAACTATAATATTGTGGACAGTAAAACTGGAACAATTTATGAATAAATTAATTAAGTTAAGCTATTCTTCTACAGTGGGTAACTTTATCCTTTACTCTTCTTAAATTTTATATGAATCCTATAAAGTTCATATTTGTTGTCAGTACAACTCCATGAAATTCTGAAATTTATTATCAAATTCCTAATTTCAAAAAAATGTTTCTGAAACTTTTTTTTAATAGTATAACTTTTTATAGATGGGCACTTCTGAACAAAAATGGATGTGTGAAACAGAATTTCTTTTAAGCATGAAGCTAATGCGATAGAAAGCATGATGTCAATACAAAGAAATTTTTATCTAAGAATATAAAAAAGTTTTTCCCCCTTTTTTTCATTAGAAAAGAACAGTTACAGAAAAACTTTTTTTTCTTTTTTCCCGTAAGTATCTAAAAAATAAAAGTGAATACTTGCATAGTGGAAGTAATTAAATTGTGCATGGATTCTTTTCTCAGAGAGTGAAAAAACTTTTTTTTTTTTTTTTTTTTTTTTTTTTGCTGTTTCAATTAAATTCGTAGTATGTAAGGAAGAAAAGAAAATAGTCAGATTTCCGCATTTAGGTAACGAAATTTACCGTTAAAATCAAAGTTAAACCAAATTATGTGTGCTGAAAGTTGCAAACATTTCAATTGGGTTCAGTTATAAATCGTTCCTTAAGTGGAGGTCTTGTTTAACTTTGATTTCGAATGCTTACGGCGAGAAAAAACGTATTTTTCATGATATAAAAAATTGCAGTCAGAGCTAATTTAATTTTTTTTTTTTTTTACACTTTTTATGAACAACTCCACGTTTAAAGATTAATCTCCCACATTTTGAATTTATTTTGAGTCTAACTTTGTTCTTGCTTCATAGAAAAGAAAAAGATCAACTTTGTTTGTTTAGTTTGCACACAATTTTTTATGGGAAGCAAAAGCTTAAACATTTTTGAAATTTTATTTGGCTAAGAGTATATGAATATAACGTGTTTTGTATCATTTAGAAATTTTATTATTATTTCTTATTTTTAAATAATAAAACGTTTTTTAAACTATTCATTTGTTTTTCTTTTTCGTAATCATTACATATTTAGTTTATCTGTACACTAAAATCCAGAACAATTTTACCTAAATAAATTTTTTTTATGAAAACTGTTATACTTAATTTTCTTTTCTAATAAAGCAGTTATTTTATCTTTAATTTTAAAAAAAAAACTGTGCAAGTAAAATATGTTATTAATAAAACTGAATAACTAATACTTTTTGAATCATAAATTTTTTTTACCATAATTTACTAAGAAATGAATCTATGCACAGTTAATTCTAAAGACACTATTTGAAAACTCTTTTTGATTTCTTGAACTGATTTCTTCAAACTACATTGGAAAAAAATAATACTTATAATAAGATAATTTTCAAAATGCACCTAGATTTAATTCATAAAACTAAAGAAAAACTAAATAACAATGGTTTTTATAACAAGTTAAATGGTACTAATAAAAAATAATATATGTATTTATAAGGAAAAAAATTATAGATTAAGAATTTTCATTCATAATAAACGTAGCCCACTTCAGATTTTTGTGTTATTTATTTTATTTTGAATTTTTTATATAAGTAATTCAAAATGATTCATATTTTCAGGAATTATTTGACTCGTTCAGTGCAAATCATTATTTTTATTCGGCATTTTGTACGTTTCATGCAAAAAGATTTTAATATTCATGTTCTTTATGTGACTATTTCGTTAGAAATGTTTCGGAAATATAAAAAAGTATTCATGATAGAATTAAATGAAAAAATTATTGAAATTTATTGGAAAAACCATAAATTTTGTATTTAAACGAAATATGAACCAACACATTATAAGATTAAACTAAAACTAAAAAAATATTTAAATTTCATGAAGTTTTCATGATTTTCTAAGCATATCTCATTTTAACTATATGGCTATTATGATTCAGAGAAATTGTAGCAGGATCCATATAAAATAAATTTTAGCATTTTTAATGCAAATTTATTGATAAATACTTGCCTCATGCATATTAAATAGTATTAAAATAACATAATTTTAAAAGTTTTTTTTAACAATTTTTTAACTGTAGGTTAATAATTCAAAATTTTATTAAGTATTATTTAAATTATGAACGGTATTTCAGAAAAGAAAAATGTAAAATTTCGACAGATTAATTTCTTTTTATTATTTATATAGAAAAGGCACAAAAATGACAGTTATTTTTTTGACGCCAAAGAAGATTTTAAGATAATTTGAACAAAATTAAACGCTTTGGGATAAAATCTATGTTGTGTCATTGATGGTAACAATTTCGTGACAGAACTTGAGAAAAAGTAATTCCCTAAGACTTATTCGACTAGTTGATGGACTGAATATTCATTTATCGATTCCATTTCAAGAAGATGAATTAATCTCCTTTCTTACAACACATTGTATAGTTTTTAACTTCTCTAATTTTGAGCATCATCGTTCCTCGCATTAGAAGAAATTGACAATAATTAAGACCATTTTTCTTTCGTGTCCTAAAAGACACGCCCGAAATTCGTCCCTTTTGTCCCTCCTTTTCCTCTAAGAACCCTCAATTTGTATATGCTATTCAATGTGACAAGAGACGATTTTCTTTATTTTTTTCCCTTTTTGTTTTCTTTTTTACTGCGAGTAACATTTTGACCGGAGACCCATTGGTCTTGTACATCTCCCAATGAATAATTCACGAACATGGTTCGGCGGAGACGAGACTGTTTTTCCCTATTTTTATCCCTTTTTTCTTTTATCTCAAACAGTAGGGAGACCTGAAGGTTTTATTTAAGTTCTCTTATATTTTTTTTGTTACTTCAAACCTTTTTCTCTTACTTTCATTTTATTCAATCAATCACTGTGATCGAATGTTTTACTTCTCGAAGTTAGGTATTGACAGTATGGTACCGCCCCGTGAACTGAAATGGTAAATCATAGATCGAAGTAGAGGCTTTCTTCGTAAAAGATGAGGTTATTTAAAAGTCCTTCAACACGAGATATATATGTCTATGCAAAATATTATGAGTAAAATTCGTGATGACAGTAAAAACTTTTTTATACTAGTATCTGACGTCATTCACTAGTATTCACAACTTTTATTTTTGATGATGTCTGGAATCTGGTATGTATTTCTCATCCTGGAAAACATTTTTTTTCAGAATGTTCTGTATTCGAGCTAATTCTTCCATAAAAAATGCATCAGTTATTTTTAATAACAAAAATACCACAATTATTAAAAATTAAGATTAAGGCTATATATATATATATATATATATATATATATATATATATATATATACCCTTAATATTGTAAGCGATTCAAAGTTGTTATTGTGTTACTGATGTTGCCAAAATAAAATAATCAAAAGTTCCATGAAATAAATCGTAAAAAACTTTTTGCAAAATTATGTTGGTAAATTTTAACTGTTAGAATAGTTTTGGTTGGGAAAATTCATTTTAGCCAAATATAAATTTCACTTTATTAAGTAAATATCAAATTACACATTATCTTATATACATAAATATGATGATATTTACATCAAATTAAGTGTAATTTGATGTAAATATCAAATTACACATTATAATGGTAACTAAATACATGTGTACTTTCATGTAAGGATAATTCAATACGAGAGAAGGTCTTGAAAGAATTCACCACGAGGAGGCAATAGTGCTTAATATTGTGCTATAGTTTGTACGCTTCCATAAATTTGCTGAATTACTTATTCTTCAACAAATAACTTTTCCTGAAGTTCAAACAAATTAAAGTCATGTGCCTCTTCGACAAGAGGATTTTTGCTGCGACAAGATTTGAGGAATTTATTGTTCCTTTTTTTTAAATTTGTGTTTCAGTGTCTTAGTACATCCGAAACTTATATACATAGAGCATTTGTTTATTAATAATATATTTTCTCATCTTACTTAACATTTTTTAATTTTTTTTTATAATTTATTTGATAAAATTATGCTTAAATTACAAAAGAATTTTGTTTAAGCTAGTTACCCTTATTTAATGCTTTGTTAACAGCTTTCGTATATATTCATTTAATAGCATTTTAAAATAATAGAATGTATTACTTTAATATTATATATTAGTGAGAATAACTTTATTATGGTTAAACATTTATTATTTAAAGGAAAAGTTACAAGCTACGAGATTGATATCTGCTCTTATAATTGTATTTTGATTTACTCTACAAAAGTTTCATTTCTTGTAAATTTATAATAAAATGTTCTTTGTAAAAAATACACACTCCTTATTAATAAAAAAATATTTGCATTTTAGAGTCACACAATTCTATGTTTATTAATTTTACATCTTTAGTACAGAATTTTAAAATATTTTAAATTTTCTTATTTATTCGTAAGAGTCTCATAATTTATGTAGATTATATTTCAAAATATTTAACTGAATTACTGTATCTAAATTTAATTTGAGAAAAAAGCTTTTTTTCTCTATCTAAAATAATATATATTTTTGCAATTTTTTTATAAGTTTTAAATTTGAAAACAAAAATGTATTACAATTTACATTGTTTGATACATAGCTCTTTGAAAATACTTTATTTGAAAATGTAAATTTTAGATAAAATTGACGAAAATAATCTAATCAAAACTATAATTTTAATTTCAAAAATTATATATATTTCTATGGTAACACTGACCAATTTAAATGAAATTATTAAATATTTTCAGTTTGTTATTTTAAAAGTAAACTAAAATCTACACTTTTCATTATAAACTACATTAATAAACTATAATATTTTATGTATTTAAAACTTTAAAATAATTTTCTAACATTTGATGTTAATAAAATAACACTTGCTTAAAATTACAGTTTTCCTTAGCATCTAATTAAATTTCAGACAAGTGTAGTTCAATAAACCCTTAATTATTTTATGGTATAAATTAAAAATAAAAATCACAGCCAAAAAAGAATGCTTTATCAAACGATGTGTTTAACTGATAGCGGAACTCCTAGTCTAGTTTAGTCTGATGTCTCTGTTCCAATTTAATAATTTATTCTCACGTTTTAAGAACGAGACAAGGGAGGTGGAGGGGGAAGCATGTGAATGAAACTGCTCTAGTAGAACAATCTGGTTTCGAGAGTGTGGCGCGCGATACTTCATTAACAAACCAGCTTGGAAAACGTAATCCGGTTTTCTTTTTATTATTTTTTCCTTCATTGTAAATTTCGGGACGTTTCGATGAAATTTTTTTTTTCACGTTTCTCAATACTTTCTCGTTGACATGAACGGAGCAGGGGGGAGGCCCAGCAGCGGGCGCTTGACCTCGTCCCCTCTCTCCCCTATCTGTTTCTGGCAGCCGACCCCCCGCTTCAACAAAATACCCAGGGGTCACTGGAAGAACAAACAAAGCTACCATGGAGGTTAATTTACGGACTTATTGGTGCGAACTGCTGATGCCTGCCGCCTAGAGGGGGTGGAGTGAGGTATAGGTTTAAAGAGGCCTAGTATTGAAAGGGGATCCAGACGGCGCCTCTTCATGGATTTAGTTCTTCACCTGAGTCCGGTTCTGAAGAGCGCTTTGAATTCTCACTTGTCGGAATTTTCAACATCAATGCATGGTTCTTGCAAGTGAAATATATGCATGATCACTACATTTTTTAATAGAAACAAAAATTGAGATGAGTCTGCAAAGACGAATATGAAACAGTTAGAATTTCAGTATAACTATTATTTTGCATTCCAATTTATAAAAAAATATATTAAAAAAGAGTAATTATTAGGGAACAAATTACATTTTATTTTTGACTTAGAGAGGTGCAAGAATTAAATTTCACCAAATAAGAGATTTTTAGAAGGCATTGAATTTTTTATTTCAACCGATCCGAAATTTTGGAAACATATATCATTATTTATTTGATGTGACTTAAACTAAAAATTAGCTAAATACATGTTAAAATCCGTGTATATAGTTTAATAAACTGAAAATTAGTGAAAAAGGAAATGAATAAATTGTCGCATTAAAATATATAAAAACATTTTACAAAGATCATTCTCTGATTAGAACTAGTGCCTGATGAAAAACATTCCTGATTTTTATGTCATATTTTTGTTCAATAAATATAGAATGTATGTTCTGTTGTTTTCTTGCTGAAATTCATTTCTTTATGTAAATGGAATGGAACATATTTCCTCTGGTATAAGCAACAAAGATAATACTGATATAAATACTAGACAAGTCAATACGTAGACAAATTTCATGTGGCGTGAACTTTGCTGTTGCTATAGAAACTTAGTATCTTGCTTCAGAGGAATCAATTATATACAGTAGATGTTAAAAACCTTACAAAGACTTCCGTATTTAGGTTGTCCATAACACTGTGCCAAAATTTATTTAAATAGTTCACCGTATCTTAAAAGGACTGGGTTTTTCATAGTAAAGGGGCCCAATTATATTACAGTTATGATTAAGTAAAGCGAACTGAATTTTGATTTTTGTAAGCACATCTGTCCGGGTAAGTTCTTAAGAGTTTTCCTAGTTTTCTTCCTTGTATAATATGAATAAGGGCTCAGTATCCATGAAAAATACTCCCGATAGACAAAGAAAGTATTTTCAAATGCCTTACATTTGTTGCGTGATCTGGAAAGTTGTGTCAAATATATATAAGATGTGTAAATTATGATTTAATGATAAGATACATTGAATTTAACTTGAGAGTTTTCCTAGTTTACTCGCTTGTAATTCATGAATACGACTTAGAATTGATAAAAAGTGTTCTCGGAAGGTATTATATATAAATATATGTATAATACCTTCCGAGAACACTTATATATATTATATATATATAAGCAAATGATTTCAAAAATCAAAAGTAAGTCTGTAAAAATTGGTCAAAGGAATTAAAATGATAGTGGATCAAACTCCAAAAGCAACATTTTAATTAGAAATAATACAACGGTAAAATTTGAAAATGTCATATTATCTATTTAAAAACTAAAAGTATAAATTTAGTTATGTTATTTTTAATGTTTGATCACAAGTTATGAGAGTATTATAAACTTGATTATTAAGTGAAGATTACAAATAGATAATTTCCGCCATGAATTTCTCTTTTTTAATCTAATATTAGAGTTTAAAAGCATATGTGTTAAATTCTCATATAAGTAATAACTTCTGGTGAAGGAAAACTTCTAAATAATTAATAGGAAATTTGCAGAAGTAAAATGCCCTAACTTCGTAGTTTTCAGAAAAAAATACTTTATTAAATATTTGAATAAAGAAATATAATCAAATGTATAAGAAATAATATATATATATATATATATATATATATATATATATATATATATATATATATATATATATATATATATATATAATGATGTAAATACATTAAGCTATCAAAATTTACACAAACTTTAATACTCTCATATAAATTTCATCAAATTTACACAAATTTCATACTTGTAAACGAAATTTATTTTTTGAGTATTCTTATCTCGCATGTCCTTTTCTTTTTTATATCAATATTCCAATATCATTTAAGAGTATTTTAATATATTTAAACATTCTGAATTAAACATTTCATAATATTTTTATAATGAAATATCAAAAGCCTTCTAAATAATATCGTGCATTATTTTGTCATTAAATTTTTCTCCAATTTTTAAGTACAAGCAAATATAAAAAATCAGAATTTTTAAATCAATGCTCGATTATTCTGAGGACTCAGAACAAATGACGTTTCCTCATCGAACAACACAACACAACTTTATTACTTTTCGAAGGAGAGAGGATCACAAAATTACATACCACAAACTATTTCCCTCCCTCCCCAGGCAACCCCTTAACTCGACACTCACGATATAGTGA
>JAPDSC010046578.1:0-14332 GCA_026290005.1 Latrodectus geometricus
AATTAAAGCTTTAATTAAATTTAAATATTTTAGGAAAATTTTATTTATTACTAAAATATTTATTGTTACAGAAAAATTGTTTTTTGGCGACGTAAGTTTGTTAAGTAACTTAAGTTCCTTCTCAAAATATTAAACAGAAATTAAATATGGAAAATTACTTTGAGTAAAAAAATGTTTAAATTATTGGCTAAAAATTTTGATAATTTTCAGTGAAACTGAAAATTCATCTGTAGCTGTAAAATATTATGATTTATCATTTAATAACTGTTTATAAGAAATTCACATTAAGAGCTAAGTATAATTAATAATTTCCTATTTTCATAAAGCAACACTTTTTTTCAGATAATTATTTTAAATTTCTAAAGAACTTATTACTTTTCAATTAAGGAATCTGAGAATACAATGTAATTTTTAAATATTATTTAGTAAAAAAGTTTATATAATTGAAAATCTTTCAAAGAAAAAAAAATTTAAATGCTTATATTTTACTGTAAACATTCTTGAAAATATTACAATAGTGAGACTTAAGCATAATTATTGCCTTTTATTCCTTATTTATAGTTTTTTCTTTTAAAATTTTTAACGAGTTGAATAATAGAAGAAAATTAGTTGAATGATGAAACAATAAAATTCATAGATTAAAAAGTTTTCCATTATATTGGAAAATTTTTTGATGCAAGGTTCATGTTTATAAAAACAGGAAGAAAATATTAATTATTCCCTAAGATATATAATTATTTCTTTTAGATATTTTTAAAGTGCTGTTGTGTACTAAAAAAATCAAAATTTTAGATTATAAGATGTATTTACATAAAAGAAATTTGTATTGTTTTTATAAGTAAGCCATTTTCTATAAAGAAACTAATCAAAACTTTTGTTTATTATACAATAAATAAAAATGGATCAGTTATGTAAAACAATATTATGTCTTGTTTTTTCAATTTTCGTTCATCGTTTAACATTATCTTTTAAATGTTTTCAAAACAAATTCTGTTTATAACTTTTATTATTCATTGTATCATGGCAAAAAGGGACAGAATTGTAATCTTATACAAATTAATTACTAATTATGAGTGATATTATACCTTTCCTTTTGTCTAACATTAAATGTTTATGTATAAATATTTTATTGGTTTTTAAATCTTTTTATCTTTTGAATAAATGAGGAAATTATAATATCTTTCAAATGCTTTATGATTTTCGTATTATTGTTAGAAAAAAATATTTTATTAATTCACTTGAAATTCAATATTAGTGAAGGTAAAATAAGATTTTTAATTAAATGCTTTGAAATAACCATAGAAAGTTTATTTAAAAGCAAATTAAATTTCATTCAAGATTATTTGTGTAATTCATGGAAATACTTCACTCTCTGAAAAAGCTGATTAAAAAATGTTATATTATTTTACAAATTGTTTTTAAGTTTATTGTTGTAGTTTGTTAAAGTATGATATAATATTAAAAAGTTGTCAGAATATAATGGATAAGTGATACAATTTTAATTATTATCAAAATTAATAACTATAAAAAAATTCTAAATTAATGGTTTTAAATAATGATGGAAAGTATATTTAAAAGCAAATCAAATTACATTCAATATTATTTGTCTAACATTTCGAAATAATTTACTTTGTGAAAACGCTAATTAAAAAGATTTAGTTTTATTTGTATTTTACAAATAATTTTTATGTTTGCTTTGGTAATTTGTCAAAGAATGATAAAACGTTAATAATTTATCAGAATATGAGAGAGAAATCATAGATAACTGATTTAATATTAATAGAAAAAATGATTAGATTTAATATTAATATAATCATGTTCGTCCTTTAATATTTTAGACAAATACAAATAAATATCAGGAAAAAAATTACAAAAAATACATATGTTCAAGAAATATATATTTTCTGTATAAGTTAAGTATATACAAATATTTTTCCACAATAACTATATCGATTAGTTTATGTTCATATATCCACACAGCTGCATAACTAAAATGCAACATTTTATAGGAAGCATGCAAATCAAGCTAACTTTACATCATGTTATTTGTGACGATGAGATATGCAAATCATTAGTCTTGCCAGGGATGAACATATCATGAACCACTGCAGTATCACCGCAAGCGATACGTAAAAGAAGAGATTACCAATTTGAATTACTTTTTCACATTAACATCAATTTTCTTTCGAACAAGTTTCGAAGAATAGTAGTCTTTAGAGAGAGTTGATAAATTGGTGAGTGTGTGAGACGTAATTATATAAAAACTGTGATGTGGAAAATTTAATTGCTCATAAATATTATGTAGATGATAATGATTGATAGCGTAGTGAAATCACGAATCATAGAACTACTTATTTAATATTTTTCTCATCATTCGATATTCGCTTGTATCTTTCAATTTTATTTGGAGCTGTGTGAAATGTTTGCAAGACGTCTATTGCTTTGTTTAAGCTTGACTCTAAACCACAGGTGTTTGTGACACTAAAGATGCAATAAATGACAAATATTTATAAGGAATTAAAATACGTGGTCTAATTTGATGATTCCAGTTTCTGCCAGAAACATAACAGCGGTTCAATTTAACTCTATAAACACCCTGGTGATTGATTACTAAACTTCTACGTTATGCAACTTAAAACTGATCGTACACTCAAGGTAATGATTTTAATTTTACCTTTATTATGTATTGTTGGGCATTGAACAATCATAGCGAAATCGCTGTGTTGTTGAAGCCCATGGTCTTCCCATAATTTCAGCTCTTGACAATCAGCCACATTCCAAAAGAAGTGATACGCGACCATGCGTGTGACAGCACGACTGTGTGTAGCTTGTGATTGAGTCACCATATGTGACACGTAATGTTCAAGAGTTCTTCAGGTTGACTCATCAGGTTGAATTGCTTCATTAACCTGCTTTTTTTCTTGATCTGTCACTGAATAAAAAAATGTGGTCTATGTTTGCACAACAACTAGCCAGGAATACGCCACCCGCTACAACACCAGATGAATTTTCGGAATATGCTTAAGATTTTAACAAAAATATAAATTGTGATGCAATTTGGAAAAGGTTAATAATTTATAAAACATGTAACGGTTCTTACAAAATTATGCCATATTCATGTCAATAATACATTGTTGAATTACATATCTAATTTGTGTAATAGCAATTGTTAAATTACATATGTAATTTTATAGTAAAATATTTTTATATGTTGTAAGAGAAAAATATAATTATAGCACATGTAAAATAGTAATTATATATTTTAGCATAATATATGAAAATAAAATTTGAAACAAAAATGTAAATAATTAGTTGAAATGTGAATACATTTAGAAATACAATAAACTATGTAATCAGGGATACATAAAATTAAAGCAAGAATGCATAACATTTTTAAACTTCAGATACTAAGCACTTCAGATAAAAGCCCAATAAACAAATAATTTTAGTATTTCTTGTAAATTTTGCAATTTTATTTTGCTCGTGATAAATTAAAAATGGATTTATGCTAAGTATAAGTACTAATGCCAGACGAATTGCGCTTTAATTTATTTTTAGAAAGCTAAATAACCTCTTATTTATTAAATGTATCTAAGTTGTTATTATTCACTATACACATGTAGTTCAAAGTATTATAGTAAACATTAAAAAATGAGCGAAATAAACCTTATATACTTATTTAAACGTAAATGTTCAGAAGATAATAACTTACTGAAAAATGATACATATATTTTTTTAATTATTTCTTGTACATTTCATACTTATTTGAATGGACGTTTTTGCTACAATTCTTAAAGATCCTAAAGTTTATTAGTTCTACTGTTTACAAAATGTATTTTGTAAAATATTTATTTTGTGGGAACAAATGTTTGGTCAATACATGAACTGCGTTAATCAAATTATTATATATTATGCACTGAATGTTTATTTTCTAGTTTAAAAACTTATACTTCTAATAAATAAAATATTATTTTTGATGTTTTCAGCATTTCTAATTGAGAGTTATATTTCACTTTTTATTAATTATATTAAAATATTTATTAATTACTAATTAATTTATTAATTAAAATAATTTATTTGATAATTAATCAATTAAATTATAATTACTTAAAATTATTAATTATTTACTAATTAATTAACAATAAACATTAATTAAAATATGGATGAAATTAAACTTTTAAGGTAAAAATATTAAAATTTAAATTTTTCTGTTATAACGCATTTTCGAAAGTTTGAAGAACTTTGAAAGAATTTACTTGAATGTGTCACTTTACATTTTAGAAATATTAAGAAAAAGGATTGATTTATATTTTATGACGCAAAAAACTGAATTTAACTGAAAACTACAATTCAAAAAACAACACAAAATATTTCACGTATTATGACTTCAGAAAGCTTTTTGTTTCCCCGCAAAAGACTTAAACTGAAGCTAAGTTTTGATGGATTCAAAAATATTTTTTAGTCAAACAGAAATTTCGGGAATTGGTTGAATGTTTCTTTAAGTTAAGTCATCCATCATTTTTAGCATATCAGTTAGAAGAAATATAAAATTTGAAACCACTTTGTTTTGAGTTTTTCTGTCAATATTTTCTTTTATGTTTTATTGACAATGTACAGAGTTATATATGTGAAGATTTGTTCCAACTCAATATTTGTATATAATAATATTTACATATTTAAAAAGTGTATAATAATATTTTAAAATGATTTCATAATTTAACCTAATAATTTTTTATAAATTTATTAATTATACGAATTATAATTTTGCAACCAATTTACACCACACAAATTATTTATTACAACAATTGAATCAAAAAATGAAAGTGAAAATTTATAAGAGGTGATTTAAACGTCATGATTCAAATATATGTACTTATATATTCATGATATATATATATATATATATATATATATATTATAACAGCTTACTGAATACCAAACTTCAAATTATTATGTGGAAATAATTTATTATTTTATTTTACATTTTTGTCATATTAAATAGTATATAGCTACATTTTACTGGAAACTGATCATAAGAGTATGAAGAATTAATACATCTTATTGTATTCTTTTTCCTGAAAATTCCTTTGATTCTGGAAAAGGAATTTGCTAATAACACTTGATATTCTTTTAAACTAAAATTAATTAATTTTATAATTTGTTTTGAATAATACTTTTATTTCTTGTGTTATTTCTTAAGATTTGAAATAATTGCATTATTCTCTCAATTTAGAAAAAATTCCCTTTACTAGTTGTTTAAGTATTGACGAAATTTTATGTAAAATAAACGAAAACAATGTGAAAACGATTATCAATTTTGTATGAGAAACAAAACTTTATGCAATTTTATGAAGAGCAATATTTATTTTGAAACTCTTAATCCTGTTGATTTATGAAAGCAAATAGCAAATATATGAAAGCTACCTGATCCCTCCTGATGATATGTAAAGCAAATAGAAGATGACTATATGCGTTTACATTCAATTTCCTATTCAAATATACTGAATTAACCTTTTTTGAGATGCCTATTTCAGTAATATTACAAAAATAATTTCGTAGAAATAAAAACATTCGAATTAAGTAACTACTGAGAATAGAGGATGTGGTGGTCTGGTGTGTTAGAGAATTCTCTTTGCAGGAAGTTAGTGTGTTCGAATCCTGACTCTTTTGAAAATCCTTCGTATTCATTAATGGTATCTTTAGGGATGGAAATACATATCTAAAGGCCATCTACTTGATTCCTTGCTTTAAAATTACGAAAACCTACCTACTTTTGGGGTTCAAGATGGTAGACAAAGTGGCATCACTTTCCCCCATCCTTTGTACGAAAATGTGGTGAATGAATCTCAACAGCTGGGTATTATAATAGTAATATGATGATTCAGAATCAATTTTTGTTCATTTTTCTATTATTTTGAGGAATTTATATTCTAATTTTGATACTACTATTCAATATTATAAAATCATTATTATCTTTTTTTTTATATTTTTTTTAAATTTATTATTTTTTTTTTAATTTTGGAAATTTTAAGAGTAAGACACAAAGAAATCCCTGCCACAATATTAATATTTCTTACCATTTCCTCTCCTTGTATCTAACCTGTTTTTTTTTTTTATCTATTATGCAACTATTCTCGAATTGTCAATTACTTCTCAGTCACAATTTTTGCAATGAATTATATTCTTAAAAGCATCTGTTATGTGACTCTTCATTTATTTACTCTTCCTCAATCAATTTTTGTGTACAAAGCTTCCTACATCCGGGATCTAAAATCTATACCGAATTCCAATCCATTGTAATCATACAATGCCAAGGAAGGAAATGAAGTTCCGAGCGTTAACCGTTCATCTGCCAACTTGGTTGTTATTTGATTGACATGGTTTGATAAGATTAAACTGACATTATAACCTCTCTAACACTTATTTGCTTGAGGATTTATATATATATATATATATATATATATATATATATATATATATTAAATCCATTTTTTCAGAAAAGACGTATTTTTCTTCCAATCTGAAACATTAAGTAGACTTAAATTTCAAGGGATTAAAAACTTTTATCTTATACATGCAGATTTAAAAGCATACAATTAACATACATATATGTACTTTATTTTTTCAAAATAAAATACAGACAATTCTATATGGTGTGTAAGCCTTAAATATTTTTAGTTGCATTTTTATTCATAGAAATGGGTATTTTGTAAAATATAAAATGTGTTCTTTATACAAAAAATTATTATTATTTTTTTAATTTTTTATATATTTATTTTTGAAATTTAAATTTAAGAACGATATGTATTTTTAAAGTTTATATACATTTTTGATAAGTGTTAGAAATGTTTTAAGAAAGTTATTATCTTAAATTATCAATTTAAGATTTTTCTGATGTTACTCTACATCTTTTTTTATACACATTATTATTAATTTAAGAAAATTAATTACGATACATTTTTTTAATGTTAATTTTAATTAAATTATTTTCTCAGTATCACTTTTTACTAAATTTGTCTGCTATTAAATCAATCTAATCATCATGACTGCAAATGATAAGCATATTATTCTACCTTACATTGTAAGAAAATTAAATTTGTTTATTTATTAAAACATCAGAAATAAACACATAAAAACATTTAATACCTCCTGATTTCTTAAGTGTGTAACGTTCAGAATTGTTTGCAAAAATAATCATGAGTATTTGTAACAGGTTAATTATTATATTAAACAGCAAATATAGCTTCAAATTATTGGCAATAAATTGATTATTATCAATCATTTGAAACTACATTTTCTAGTCATTTCAAATCTAATATTTCTGTTATTAAGCACATAAATTTTATTTGACAGTTTTTGTAACTTTTTTAAAATGATTAGTAGTTTTCAGTCTTTGTTCAGGAGAAATAATTATAGCTGATTTTAGGATTTTTAACTATCCACAAGTATAAAGACAATAAAATAATTAAAAAAATATTTTTATCTCTTACAAAATATATCATAATTAATCTAAAATAAATTAAAGATATTATTTTTGTGTATTATAATACAAATTGTATTTTGAAATAAATATGTAATTTGCTTATTTGAAGAAATATTAAAAAAGCAAATACTACACAAGTGAATGCACAAAATATTATTTTATTAGAAATATAAACTACTCATTTTTATCTTTCAACAGTATTAGATAAGTTGATTTAAGCTAGAAAGTATTTCTAGATTTAATGAGCAATAAAATATTTCACGACAAAATTCGAATATGGCGCAAACTTTTAAAGTTTTAATGATTAACAGATTATGGCTACGTCTTTTATATCCACCCATTTTATTTTCAATAAAATGAGCAATTCGTCAATCAATAAAAATTTAATTGTTAAGAAAGTATGGTGATGTCAATGTAATCTGATAAATACTGCTTGTACTATTCTAAGAATTTAAGTCAAATAAAATTTCAAAATGACTTGAAATATTAACTAATATAAACAATTTTGATGAAATTGGCTAGGAATTAGGAAGTATATAATCTGAAATTTCAATAAATGAAATAATTTTATAGTAATTATAATGAGAAAAAGCTACTCTTGTGTTTAAAATGAAATTAAATCCTTCAAATTTGATTATTTTGGAAATTATTAATAATAAATGCATTTTATCTCATCTTTAGGTTTTTAATACAGTGTTTTCACCTTTTTCTGTATTCATATCTCATTATATTCATATCGTATTTAAATCACAAAAATATAATGCTGTTGTGTTAAAAATATATTTATATTTATATGGGCAAAATTATTAACTCTATATAAGTTCATGCAACACATTTGTACGTATACTTGAAGAAACTAAATATCAATTCTTGTTTTTAAAATTCAGTAAGAAACACAATTTTAAAAAGGTATTTTAGAAATAGATAATTAAAATATAAAAGCTTTATATCCTTAAACGCATTAAAATATTTTTCTTTCTAGTTGCATGAAAAATATTATTTCATGCTTTTTAAAAAATTTTCTTTTCACGTGCAGATAAAAAATTCGTTCTCTATTCATGAAAACCTAATGCTTGCAAGCTCAAATAATCGGAATTTAAGTTTAAACATGATTTTTTGAAGGGGTGTGTTTAACTTTGTGAAGATTTCGACCAACTCAGAATTCTCTTGGTTATGGTTTCATTGAAAACAATTTGAATTTTTGATGTCAAAAAAGCCTCTTTTCTTGAACAATTTATAAGAATAGTGGAATATTTACATGCTTTAAAATGAAAAGCAACTGATGAATATCACCGGTGAAAGAATTTACAAGAAAACAATTTAAAGAAACTTAAAGGAAACACTTAAATGCAACATAGAGAGGCGGATTTTCTTGTTCTTTTCCTAACTCTCTCCACTGTTACACAATAAAAGTACCATAATAATACTTTTTATAGAGTATTGCTTAAGAAAACCCTTAAAACAGTAATGGAAAAATGCTTTTATGTCAAATATATCCGAATTTTGTAAATGAAATGGCGGTTTCAATGAGACAGTGAGGAGAAGCTGTTTTTATCTAAACCAGACAACTTAAACACTGTCAATTCATCGGTGAAATCATAAACTTAGACTATGCCTAGTTTTTGCAAAGAATATTTGCTCAATAGTAAGAAAACTGGAATAAATATGATGTATTTGCAATTGACCATTATCTGGATTACTATCGGTTATAGTTAAGAAGTTGAGAAATTTCATTATATGATAATACAGGTTTTGCTCATAGTTTTCATCAAAATAATATAAACCTTAATATTTTACTTTTTGCGGGTGTTTTCTTATAGATATCAGAGCTTCCAAATATTGCAGTTAGGTGTTGAGCAACTAAATGTGGGTTCTTCGACTTCACTATTCTAGATTTCCTTCTTTAGAAATATTTGAAATCTAAATTGTATATGTTTAGTCTGCGAGATGCGTCTTAATTGGAAGATCCCATAGGATAGGAAGTGATGCATATTCTTTTTCTTACGTTATGTCAGACATTATTGTTCACAAATTTCCTCATGTAAGCTGTTATCACATGTGAAAGTAGACTTATTGAAGACTTATATCCCAATAATAGTTTCTTCCTTTTTCTTTCTTTTACTTTGTAATTATTAGTCCTTTGTAATGTTCTTCTTTCCAAATCCATTACGCCATTTTTGCTAATCTTTCTATCGGTGTTTGTGGTTTTCCAGTACACTACATAAGAAACATACTGGATATCTATTCGAAAATTTTGAAATTATTTTAACTATAACCGTCAGCTCTCTGCGTTATTTTAAACCACTACAATACCCAGCCTACACCTTCAAACAAACATGTCTGAAATTTCGGTTTGATTGTTTGAGTAGATACTTTACTAGGCTTAAGGGAATTGTATTTACAACTTCGTTTTTATTTTAGTGTTAACAGCACATATTTTCAAAATATTTTCCTACAAGTAAATACATTAAAATATAGCATTAGAAACAGCACATTTTTACTTACAATACTTTATGCATGTAATAGTGTTGAACTGGATAAACTTGTTTTTTGATACAATTGGGTATTCTTTTCTCGAAATCATACAAAATAATTAAATGTTTAATTATTTAAAGAAATGAATACTGACATAAAGATTATGAAAAGTAATCATGGACCAGAAAATGTGATGATTTTTATATCAATTAGCTTGTAATAATTTTGACAGTTGCTTGTAGGGTAATTTTAAACAGAAACACAAAATAATCTTAAGTGAAGGTTCAGATGTACTGTTTTCTTGTAAAATACCTACATCGATTTGAGACAAATTGATAAAATAGCAGATTGAAATGTTAATCAGAGGTATGTATAGTATGTACAGTAAATAGAGGTACATATAGTAAAGTATGTATGCATATAAGGAAGAAATACAGTACACATTTATTCAATATATGCTTTGATACCTAGTCAAAATCCATGAATTGAAAGATATTAGGTGTCCTTGAATTTATCATTATCATAAACACATCATACTTGAATTTATAATTAATTCAAGGATGACATGTTTCTCCGATCGTATATTATAGAATGAGTGTGTCAGCTAAATTGTCGATCTTCCATCTTGATTTTGATTAAAAATATGAAATTCATCGTGTTTTGTGCTTTTGCTCATTAAACAAAAAAATGTGGCAAACTAGCATAATGTAATAATATCAAGAAATTGGGATGAATAATTAACCGCATTCTTAGGATCATCAGCGATAAGAGTCATAATCTCTGCATGATTAAAAATTCATACGTTTACGATGTGCATACAGGGATGTAATCCTAATTTTTGATATCGTACAGTGAAGAACCTTATCGATGGTGACTTTAACGCATTTTACTATACACATCTCATTAAAAAATTCCTGGAAAATGTTTTTGAAAAGTTCTAGGAAAATTTACAATTTACTTCTTTCAGCTTTAAAGTGTGGCCCATTATTTAAAAAGAGTCCATAAAAAACATAATTATATTTAATGAAATGTTTTTATTGAATAAACACAAAAATACAAATAACATTGAACGCACTTTCGTTTAACAATTTGATCTTTTAATCGTACTAAAATTATTCCATATTTAACATGACTAATTCGAACAATCATGTTTGATTCAGAACTTCCGAGATAGGATTTGCGTAAGTGTGTGGGAGTTTTAGATTTTTTCTCCACACAACATGTTCTCGTGAACATTCCCCACTATCTAAGAAACTCTAAAAAATTATCATAATATTTACCTCAATATTTTTTTAATTAAAAACGTACAAAAATACAATTTATTTTTAAAGCAACTTTACTTACTAACTTAATTTTTGCGTTGTTTTAAAAGGATATCGTATTAGAGAAATTTTAAATGATTATATATTTGACTCTGTATTTCCTTGAGCTTGCATAATAACTTCACTTGTGAGTTTAAGCAAACTCTTTTAAAGTTAACTTATAATAGAAACGTAGAAATATCTTGCTTTCTTTCAAAACATAAATATACCATAAGTTAGCATTGTGGAAAAAAAACTAAACTGATGTGTTTTATATGTGTGTGTTATTGTCTTTTTTTAGCTCCACAAAAAATATAAAAAGCAAACATTTATCTTGATATAAAAGCATATTCTCCGTAAGAAATATTTTATGGTAAGATATTTTATATTCTATGTTAAGTGAACAAAAAATAGTAATAACGTAGCTCACTTCCTTTTCTGAACAATCTGTTGATTCTGCTTTAAAAATCTGATCACGTTTCGTAAGAATTTTTGATTATTTCATTGAGATGCGAGAGGAAAATTCGTGACATTTTTGTTGAAATATCTAACTTAAATTTCTTTAAAGGGATTTTCAGTATATAAGAAAATTCCTTACACTACATGCAATTCCGTTTTTCTTTTGTAAATAACATTAATGGTTTGCAGAAAACAGAATTATTAAACAGCATTCACTTTTTTTTATTGAAAGCAACAATAAAAGTATATTTTTCTTTAAATAGAGTGACAGTTATTTACATAATTTATAAAATATCGCTGTAATTTCAAATACTGAATTATCTTATGAATATTCTGTATTTGATATATGAATCCTTTTTTTAATAAATATTCATAATGTATAGCCAGATAAAAAAATACAGATTTCAGTAGGTTAGCTAATTGTCTTTTAAAAAAACTGTAAATATTTATCTTCAAGAAATTAACATGGTATTCAAAAAAGTATTTATTATTTTACCGTATGTAGAAAAAAAAAAACAATATGATATACCATAGCAGATTTCAGTATGTAACTCCACTTGTCCTAAGAACAAAGGTTGCTTTGTATAAATAAAAGATATTGAGGTCAAACCAAAAAAATCGACTAACTAGTAATTTAAGCAAAACTATTCAAAAAGTATACAAACTTAAATTACTAGTTAGCAAAATTGTTATAAGAAGCATTAATTATTCAAGTAATTCATTTGTCGCTAATCAATACTATTATTATGAGAATTACTTTTTTTCCGTTGGGAACAACAATGAAAACATATTCCTTCTTTAAAATAGTATTATGAGCTGATAGAGGAAACACAAAGTTTATAAAATACTTTTGATAAAAGTTTCATTCTGAATATATATGAGTCTAAAAATATTTTCATAAAACACTATCTAAATATCAACAGAAACTTGGTCTCAAACATATTTGTCCCAATATGTAATGATTAATATGATAATCTTTGAAAGTAAAATGATACTTAAAATACACATAGCTAATAAGAAAAAACCACTGTAAATGGGGAAATTATAATTTAGAGAAAAATATAAATTTAATTTGATGTAAAATACAATTTACACTCAGTAACTCATATTTCTTTCAGCCATATGTACTTATAAAAACTGACAGAGTTTATTTTATCCTATAATCGGAAAGGTAATTATCCTTTTCAAAAGATAATAGTTACGATTAAAGAAAATGTAATTATAAATATCAAATTTTGATTCAAACTGAATATCGTCGATTTTATATTATGAGTGTTAGTGTTGATGTTGAACCAGCATGCCTCCTTGTAACTATCCCTAAGTTAGCTCTACCAATTAGATAGAAGCAGCCAAACGGAAGTTGCGTAATTTAGATGCAGAGATCAAAAAGAAGAATCCTCAATACTTGGTCTACCAACCCGACAGGTATCATTTCACATGGAGGACATTAGGACTATGACTTAATCAACGTGCACCAGCCACCTTTAATATAAACGAAGGATCTTCGGTTAAGCTGGAATTCGAACTCACTACCTTCCAATAATGAGATCGTCACCCTAACCAACATAGGCTTCTACGGCCACTAGTATTAGTGTTGTTCAAAGAATGAGTTAATATGCTTCTGTTATAGCAGAAAGATACCATATTGTTTTTAGAAATTGTATATGGTAGCTAGAAAAATATGAATATCCCCCGCAGCACATAGTCCAGTTTATATTTTCATAGTCCAATGTATCATTTTTCTTGAAATTTAAATTTTTATTCATTAAAATTTGTATCTACTAAATTTTGTGGAATTTAAGCCAAGTTTATATTTGACGAGAAAATATTCTCTTAGGTAAAGCAAACATTTTAATTATGTTTATGGTTGGTTGCTCGGTTCTTATGACACTTAGAAACGCCAACCCCGAGACTAGGCGAATGAAGTCAGAGTGAGAGCGTCTTCCGATTTTGAATAGAACACCCTCATACGAAGACTTTTGGCTCATTGATGGCTGCACCACCTGAATCTTCCAATTTAGAGATTAAAACCAGTGACGACTCAAAGCCTGGCTCCAATTACCCTAAGAGATATTAATTTGTAATGGGAACATGGAGGACATTGTGGCCCACAGATTTTACGTGCCCCAGCCTCCATTAGTGAACACGACGGATCTTTGGCTAAGCCGGTATTCGAACTCACCATCTTTTGGTAACGAGAACGACGCCCTAACCAACCAGGTTACCACGACCTCTTATGTTTATTGTATTCATCATGGATCAATTAAATTTCATATTTTATTTAAAGCGCAAATTTCAGGTTGATGAACAAATCTTTTTTTGCCTATCCATTTAATTCCATCTAAAATTTGACAAAATATTCTACGTTATCAGTAAATTAGTCTTATTCCACTTAGTATTATAATTTGAGTAAAGTTTAGTACGATATTCAAAACAGCAAGATTTATGATATGATTTATTCTAGCATGGTAGTTATTAAGAAATAATAGATAATTTTTATTTACAATCGAACTTGTAAAAAAAATTTTTTTAATTAAATAAAGTTGTAATAAATCAGAAAATAAACCGATAAAAATAATTAATAAATCTGAATAATATAAAATATTTAAAATAA
>JAPDSC010046578.1:14432-28967 GCA_026290005.1 Latrodectus geometricus
TATAGACGCCATTAATGTCGTTTTTGTTTTTGTCGGAAGTTTTTGAAACAAATTTTAGGTTTGTAATAAATTCGTGAATTTCAATTTAATAAGTGATTTTAATAAGAGCTCAAAATATTCAGAAACTTAAAGTAATAGTTAATTCAATTACCTTTACTTTATAAAGAAAGTTTAGAACCAGAAAAATAGAAATCGATTCAGAACTAGTTTTTGAATAATTTTCTATGTTGCATACAAAAAATCAAAAAAATTCTGTTTAATGACAAAATTTTCTAGATTTATTATCACTGATTAAATAAAATCTCTTTTAATAAAAATGCATATATCTAAGAAAAATATGAAGTTTTACTCTCTTTACAAAAGAACTAAGCATTATTAAATTCATTTTCATAAGTTATGAATATTCCTTATATAAAAAATGAGTTAGAATTGAATATTATCCACAAAAAGTTAATGGAAAATATGTAGACCTATATTCAAAAAGAAATGCTAAAAATTAATGTTAGTATTTTAACTGCATTTTTTTGTTCCAATTTAAATGCATATTGTAACTGAACTGATTATGTTTAAATATAATACAATAATTTTTTTTTCAAAAATATATATATCTACTTTAATATATAAAAAGTGGGATTAGTTCAGATATTATTATAAATCATTTCTTTCATAAAACCATTAATAGCAAATTTTAATGGACTTTAATTATTTTATATTAATTAAATTTTAGAACATGTTAATAATTTAAATTCTGTAAAGAGTTTAGACTTTTAATGTAACATTGGTTATTTATCAGGCTGTACTTACAGTTGTACAAAATTTTGCCTTTTTTTATTCTAAATTGAAGGAAATTACAGTTACTAAGCTCATGGAGTTAATTACATTTTTGTTTCAGATAACGATTAACATTTTATTCATATGAAAGAAACTTCTTAAATTTTATTTACTTTTAAATGTAAATATCCATTCCTATTTGGAAATGTTAAAATTTTGTAATGAAGTTCTTTTGTGTGGTTAGAGAGAATGGAATGAAATCTCTCTTTTAATAAAATAGTAGTCATAGAAATAAAAGTTAAATAAAAATTTCAACATTAAATCAAATGTATCTAATCATAGTAATATGTTTAAAAGAATATATTATTTGAAATACTCTGCTTATTATGCTCCTTTTATTGTTATTAAATAGGATTAGGTAACATTAAATAAATGGATTATAAATATCAGGAACACCAAATTTGAATTCCTCCACAGAATTTGATGAAGTATATGTTTATTATGCAAAAAATGTTTAAAATTATTTTCTTATTATTTAAAAGCGAAATGTATGTCGTGAACTTGATAATAAAAACTGTAGAAATATTTGATGTTAACTAATATAAACAAATTCAAATTTTTAAAACATTTAATATTACTAAAACTTTTGCCAAAAAGTACCTAATTTTAGCATCATTTGTTTAATATGGATATATTAAGAGTATTTATTTTAATTATATCTTTATTAATTATATAGTTTCTCAATGAAATATTGTTACTAAACAGAGCTGATTTAAATTAGTTTTTTTTCATTAATAATTATCTCGTGGATAGTACAATATTGTGTATCCATAAGAATATGACACAATGTACTAATATAGTTAAAAATCATTTTTAAAGTATTATGTATATTGAATAATTAATATTATTACCAAATATCATCAATATTTATTGTAACTAAATCCTGAAACTTTTATTTATATAATATTTTATATAGCTCAGTTGTGATAGAGGAATATTTAGTTGTCCTTATTATTTTAATATAATATAAATCTCAGAGTTAATATAATTTAAAATATTTATATTAAAAATTCTTCATTCGTGTTTAGTCAATGTTTAAGTAAAATTGTTCATAGGATATATTTATTTATATTATAATATATTAAACTATTATTTAAGATTTTAATGAAAATCTAATAATAATTATAAATATCATCTACAAAACCAGTTCAGTATTGATTATAAGGATTAAGATGCTATATAAAAGAAGGTCTAAATTTTTACATATTATAATTTAGTAAACAGTTTGAAATTGAAGGAAAATTTATTCAATAATTTGAAAATTAATATTTTTAAGAAATTTTAATAATTTTGGATTTATAGAATTATGCATAAATTTTATACATATAGAAATATTTTGAATCAAATCTAAAATTATTTAAATCAATTTTTTTAGTTAAAATTTAGGTAAATATAAGGTAAGTCAATTCTGTAAATCAATAAAATTAAAAAGAGAAAATTGAAAATGATAATTTTTCAGATATTAATGCTCAAATTTTAATAAATCCATTTTAATGTTTTATGGTAATAATATTTTCCAGAATAAACTATATAAATAGCATAACAAAGAATCATTTAATAAAACATCATCAATAGCATTTTTATGT
Source organism: Latrodectus geometricus (assembly GCA_026290005.1). NCBI lineage: Eukaryota > Metazoa > Arthropoda > Arachnida > Araneae > Theridiidae > Latrodectus > Latrodectus geometricus. The sequence continues at coordinate 16,850 of JAPDSC010046578.1, forward strand.
AGCAAATCTGTCTCATTTATAATATTTCTCAAAGTAATCTTTTTCAAAATAAATTAAATAAAAATGATTGTGTTTTAAAAGTAAACAGTATGAATAAATTAGTTACAATAAAAACGTAAGTTGTGCTCATGCTTGCATATTTTTCCTGCAAAACAGCATTAAAGCTTATTTGCTTTTTAAAAATTTAACTACTTGTTAAAAATTAGATTTAAAATATAAATTAATGCATTGCATTTTGTTAGGAATTTTAAAATATATTAACACAAGAATTTTTTATTTATTTTCATGTTATAAAAATGTATCAGAAATATAAAATCAGAGTATAAACATATTTTATGATTATAATCAACTCAAAATTTTATATGAATATTTTAGATTTAAAATACTTTTATTTTAAATGAATTAAAAGAAATATATGGTTTTAATAATGATAATATAATATTTTATTATAGTCCTAAATATATAAATCTACTTATACTTTACCATATTTACTGTCATAATATATTTCCCATTTTCATCGCTATAATTTTCAAAAATATTGTACAATAATTTTTATCTGTCTGCAAAAACATGAAAAATATTAAATTGAATGAACACTGTATCTATTTTTGAGATCATTCAATATGCATACGATATATTTTTCTTTGAGTGAAAGTATGTTATTCAATTTCAACCAGGATATTGAAAAGAATTGAAAATGGAAAGTATGAAGAATTCACCAACTTGATATGCATAGATATATTTTTTAAAAATGTTTGAAAGATAATGTTTTATTCATATGCAGACGTTAGTAAAATTAGAAAAACACCTTTATTTAATAATCATATATAACAAAAGTAAATATATAATAGTTTTTTTAACTGTTTTTCAAGAACTTAAATACTTCATATATAAGTGTTCTATATATATATATACATAATAAATAAATAAAAATTTTTATGAATGATTTTTTAAAATGACTGCAGTCAAATGTTTTCAATATAATTATAATATTAATATTTAATTTTTGTTTCCTACGATTAAAAATATTTACTTTTTAAAATGAAACATTTAAATAATTTTGCTTATTTAATTGGTTTTGATATTTTTGATATTTAATTTGAAATAAATTATAACGACATTGAAAAAAAATTTACTAAATTCTTTTTTGCATTCATTTTCTGTAACACTATTAACATTATGAAATATTTTATAAATTTATTAAACATCATTGTATGAATGATATGTTTTTAAAGATTAAAATGCTTAGAAAATGTTCTCAAGTTTAGGAATTATGTTTGCATTCTAAAAGTATTAAATGGATATTTTATGAGTAAAATTCAGCTTACTTCAAATTAAAATTAAAGTTTTAAAATAGTATTTTGAATCTGAAATTATAAAAACTCATATGTATATACATAAGTGTAAAATAGTTATTGGTATTAAATTTGCATTAACATACAAATTGTATTCTCCAAACTTTCAAAAATCTTTCGTAGCAAAAAAAAATTTCCCTTGAGGAATAATTTATAAATATCAATACTTATTTTGAATATATTTCTAGGTAAAATCATTGCATATATAGAATCATTTCAGCATTATAAGAATACTTTTAATTTAATCGAAAAACTAAGTGCTTATAACTGTCAATTAAAGTATTTTTTCTTGCGATGTTTGAAAGAAAAGATGTTAAAAAATTTTAGTTCTTGAGATAGATAAAATATTCTCTCCTGATTTATACATTAATAAAAAATAATAATGGTTATATATTTTGCATTTATATGTAAAATTCCAAATATATATATTAGTATCAAAATGTGCATTATAAAGCATAAAGTGATATAATTATTGAACATTTGATGTTGACAGCACTTTAAAAATAGTATGCCAATAATATTGGATTCTGTATAAAAATAATCAAACCAAAGGAAGCTATAAGTATTTTGGATCCTTAAATCTAAAACATATTACGACATGATTGTCAACGCTCTAAGTTTTAATATTTAATATTTTTTCTGATGAAATAATTTTTTAAAAATGTAATTTCATTATGTTTTATGCACATCTTATATACAAATTTATACGTATATATATTTTAAGTAAGTAATTACTTAAGTTAATATATTTGTGTTAGTGTTAGTTTAAAAAAGAAAAATTAAGTGTATGTGTTTCAAGTTTTTAATATTCCATACTTATCTAATATCTTATATTCTCAAACTTGTCAACTTTTCAATTTTTAAACTTTATAGGAACTTATATTTTAATTTCAAAATAGCACATCTTGTAAATATCATGTCAATTATAATGTAAGAAAAAAGTATAATAATTAAAATATGTGAAAAATCATTCCTAATATTTTCATTTTGTTTTCTTTAACAAGGAACAGGTTTTATATTTAAATCCAAGTATTACATTATTTAAATCCAAGTCTACAACAATATTCTATTAGACATTCTATACCATTAGGATACATAAATTTATCACTGGCTTATGTATTTCAATTAATATCTCAGTGAAGTCGTATGACTTTTATATATCAATACATATCTCAGGATATAGCTAAAAAAATTGAGAGTACACCACTTTTAATTATAAAATAATTTATAAATATGGGTCCAAAATCCCAAATTAAAATAAATTTCTGTTTTAATTAAATCATTACATCTTGTCAATTAAATGGATAAAAATAGTTTAATAATATTTTTAAATTCATTATTTGTACTAGAATAAATGGTTTTAAACAATGTAAACACTATTTTTGAAAAAAAAAAGAGATAATCTAGAAGTTTATAAGAATGCCATAAAATTCACTTTTCATGATGTATGCGCATGATTTTAATGAGTAAAAATAGGGAACTATATTTCAATTCCAAATTATTCATAGTAATGCAATTTGAAATAAAACTCATATAATAGTTAACCAAATTCAGTAAACTTTTTAAAATTGTTAGAATTTACTTTATGAATTTAAACAAAATTATTTTCTGAAATATTTATATTATTCATTAAATTAATGCTTTATATTATTTTGTTTTATTTCAACACGCATCTTTTTAAGGAAATTCTTTATAAACATTTAAAGATTATTTTGTTTCAAGTACAATTTGTGGTTCTCATTTTCATTCAATGATTATTTCAGATTTATAGAAGCAAGAGATTGAGTTTTCTTAAATTTGTCTTTCCATTAGCAGAATTTTATGATAAATTAAATTCAAGATTTGAGAAATAATTTACAATTCATTGTATCTCCGGAAAAATCTTTATCTCAATTATATACACTGCTCAAAACAATTAAAGGATATTGTGTTGGTGTAAAGTAGCATCTCCATTGACGGGCGCACAGACTTCCATATCATTCGAGATGTACTTTTGACTGGTCGCCGATATAGGAATGAGATTCTCACACCTATTGTAGTCCCTTAAGCAGCAGCAATCGGAGATGACTTCATTTCAATGGACGATAACTGCAGGCCACTTCATGCTAACCTGGTGGAGGATTTCCTTTTCGAGGAAGAAATCGTATGAATGGAATGGCCAGCGTGTTCTCCTGACATGAGTCCAATAGAGCACGTTTGGGAGGCTCTAGGAAGACGTGTTGCTGTCCAGCAAACACCCCCCAAATCTCTCCAAGAACTGGAAAGAGCTCTTCTGAAAGAGTGAGACAGAATACCCCAACTCGTGATTAATAGCCTCATTGACTCCATGCCTCAAAGGTGTTCAACGTTGCTGGTCGTCCGTGGAAACCATACCCCCTTCTAAAAATGATTTCCTTTGAATAAAACAAATTTTCTTATTCTTTATTTCTCATAAGCACAAATTGTGTTTTTTTCCTTTTGTACGCAAATACGCAATGGAATGCATTTTTTCTGCCAAACATGTGTAATTTATTCTCATATAACCTACTACGTCTATCGATCATGTTTCAATCAGCTAAAATGTTTCCCAGCTACAAGATCCACCTAAAATCGCTATATCCTTTAATTGTTTTGAGTAGTGTATATAAACTAGTCCTGAAACCAAGATTAAAATAGTTATTAAAAGAAGAAGATAAACTCTTGGCACACACATATATAATAAGAGTATTTATCACAATTTTTTTACATTGCATTTTTTACTTTTTTTTTACAATATTTTTACATTGCGATTTCTTCATAAGAATGTAGATCAAATATGTACACAATAATGTATAAAGTTACGCTAAGCAATTACTATTTGAGGTTTATGACTATTTGATAAATATGGAAATTTAAATTTTGGAAAAGTTAACAAATATAAACGTTGTAAATGCTTTGAAATGATGATCATGAAATCATTTAATCTTCAAATATCTCGCATTATCTACTAAATAATCAACACAGATACAAAAAATTTCACCTCATTACCATCAAAGTAATTGGTGAATACGTGATATAATTAAAATATAATATTCCATGACATTATTCAGAATTATTTAAGCATATGTGATTAAATGTCGATATAACGCATATGCGTTACTGCCATAGTAAATATTGTTCTTTTGCGTTTTTATATTGCAATATTAATTTCATGTCTCATTTTGATATTTTATTTTATTTACCGTCTGCATACGTTTTATGTATGAAATACAAGAATAATAGTTTATTTAAAAGCAAATTTTATACCAAATTATATGCTGGAAGAAGCACTCTTACTTCTACTTTATTGAAACGATAACAAATTTCTCATTAGAAATTTAGGAAGTAAAGTAGACAAATATTGGATGCAGCTGTCAAAAAAGCTGAATCATTAATTTTTCAGTTTAACTTCATCTACAGAGGAGGTTTTAATATATATGTTTTTATTTGTCAATATCTAATGTCTGTTTATTTTATTACCTGTTAAAATTTATCTGTTTAAATTACCTGTTAATATTTATGTGTTTATTTTTATTTGTTAAAGTTTTACCTGTTAAAATTTATTTTTAAATTACATATTGACAATTTCAAACATTTTCTGATTAAACATTTTAGTTTCTGGAATTTTACAGAATTAATTAGAAATATAACGAGGCTCACATATTTGGATAAAACAGAATTTTTAAACATATTATTTCCAAGGTAACATGAAATTTATCATGAGAAGTGTTAAAAGTTCTTCGTTGTAGTAAAATTAAACTGTAAATTATACATATAAGCGTTCCTAATATAGAGATACAATTGAAAAAAGTAATCAAGCAAAAGCTCACAAAAGTATGAAACAGCGGTCTAAATATGTAAAACTCGACCAGAAAGAATTTCCTGTACAACAGATGAAATAAAAGAAAAGCATAATTTGAATTTAATTTAATTTAGCAATTCTATAAAATTATTATGTTATCAAATGTTGAAAAAAAGATAATAAATTTATTGAAAATTAAAGTTACGTGTTTATTTGCTTAGTATAAATCTATAAAATTAAGTTATATGCTTATTATAGGTACATAACAATTGCTTTTAATACATTTGTATTTAATTTACCTCTCAATTAATATTTTACAATTAAATATACTTTTTATTTTTCTTCAATATTAAAGTTTGTAAGAAATAAAAGGAAACAAGTGTTTAACTTGTTAGTTGATCCATTATATACATAATGTATAGGACAGAAATTTGAAACTCTTTAGACTTTCTTTTATATCTTTATATATCATGAATATTTCATATATTTTCTTTGAAAGGAAAGTCTATTTTATGTCTTTAAGAAATAAAATTCTGAAAAGACAACTTTCAACCTAAGTTTGAAAGCTTGTGTTGCACTAAATTGTTTCCACTTATGAGTAAACTGAAGTTAGACTTTTATAGAGATTCAAAATATTTTTCAGGAAGAAAAACTTTACTATGAAAGTATGCAGATAAGTTTAGTTATCCATCATGTTGAAGATCAGACGTCTGAGAGAACAGAAAACTTTATACTATTTTCTAAATTTGGAATAATTGAAAAAGTTCTTTCTTAGAAGTTAGTTTTTAAATTCCTTATAATAAGAGTCATTAAATAAATGAGAAATATTTCATATTACTTACAATTTTATTAATTAAATTACGACAGTTAATTTATAGAATGTATTTTTAGTAAAATATACTATAAACTATCATGAATTGTAATTATTTATTTTATTTAAGAAGGGTTGGTTTCTTTGATATCAAATAATCTTAAGTAAAATGGATATGAATTATATTTTGTTATATTAAATTGAAAGTGTTGATATATTAAATAGATTATGATAAAAAATACTTAAGAGGTAAGCGATAAAATATTGCATACTACTAAAAGTTTATTAAAAATTCATAGTTTTGACTACCTGTTATGAATTGCTTAACAGTTTACGTGTGTTGGATGGCAATTTAATATCTCCAGTGTGATTGCTTTCTGGAAGGAATTTCCATAGCTAATGTCTCACATTTACGTGTCGCAAGGGAAGAAATCTGGAAAATTCCCAAGCACCCACTACGACAGATATGCAAGCAGAACTACAAAATCCACTTAGGCAGAACTACAAAATCCACTTAGGCAGAGCTACAAAATCTGCTTCTTGGTTTTTAACAGAGGCTAGGATTGAATATGAGATCTTTCACTTTGAAGATCGATCCCTTAACAATAAGTCATGGAGAATCAAAAAATTCATAATAGGAAAAAATCTTTTTTCTAGGTTATTTACTTAAGAAAAAAATCCTACATATATTTTTCGTACATTATATATTATATTGCGAACATTCGTTGTAAAATTTTAAATTTTTAGTTGAAATTTTAAATTACATTTTAATGTTTAAATTTGTATTATACATATGATTTCAAACTCTAAGCAAGTGGTTGAATTGTTAGCACTCTGTTCTTCAATTCACAATTTCATGGACATTTTTCACTTTTTCAAGTGTGAGGAAATTGTAATCATTTAAAAGAAATTATAAATCACAAGTATTGGTAAAATTAACATTCTTATGCAAAAACTGATGCTGTAAAATGTGTATTGTATTTATTCAAGTTTATTACATACATTCTTGTAATAAACTTGAATCCTTAATGAACCCTTAATGAATCAAATAGCTCAATCAAAATGCAATGATTAAAATTTTAGAATTAAATTTTATATTAAAATTTTCTTTGATTTGCATACTTAAAAGATTTTCTTCAAAAAGAAAAATAATAATTCAAAGAACGCATTTCATATATACATATATACATTGTCCTTATGAGTGGCAAATTTGAAGTCATGATTTCTTACCTAAAAAAATAGTGTTCTCAATAATTGATTAGAGAAAGGTAATAGCCATGGCTATGTAAAACCAAAATATTAGGGGAGTAACATTTAACATTTTTTAATAAAAAATGTTATAGCTTAATATGAAAAATTGTTTAGAAATAATGAATTTTCTTTTAATTTTTGATTTTCATTTCATTACGAAATAATTTTCTTAATTTTTGGATATAAAAGTGAATTTTGAAAAATTCTGTAATAGGATCATACAAACAGGTTATCATGGCTCTTCAAGATTTTATTCGTATTCTATACATAGTTTAAATTAACATTTTCAACAGAAAAAGTTTACTCGATTTGTTTCTAAGTGAAACTTTTGAAAGGATAATAGTTTCAGGAATGTTTAATCAAGAATAATTCATCTAATAATAACTATATGTTAAACATTCTATATTTTCAAGTCGAAAACACAAATAAACACAGATGCCAGAAAAAGCATGACCAGTTTTCATAGATTACTGATCACTATTGCCAGTTTCTGACAACAAATTAAAATTATAATTTAAGCAAATAAATTAATTTTCACAATAGTTTTAACAACATTGTTTTCCACATAGAATTATATACTTCCTTTCACTTTTTTGATTCAGTAGTTGTTGAATAGTTTTTTTGTTATGAATCGTTATTTAATAGATTAATATGTTCATGCACTTCAAATATTCATTTTTTATAAAGAAATTTTAAAATTACCATATTTTAATTTAAACATTGAACATTTGTTAGAAAATATAAAAAAAGAAATTCTGGATAAATATTTTCTGGTTTTCTACTTGAGGCTTATTTTTATTTAATTTTAAGTTTTAATCATTTATTTGTAAAATTACCATAAAACTTTACACATGAATTGAATTGATTCATTAAATTAGTAACGGATATTTTACATTGCATTTAAAAGTATATTAACTTTTTATCTTGTATGTAAAATTTTTTATGTAAAACAATTAATAAATATAATGACATGCTTAATGATTTCGTCATGTTATATTTATGATAAAAATCAAAATAATTAAATAACGTAACAATAATTGAAAACACAAACAACAAATGAACCTTTTTCTTATTTCTGATTCAGAAAATTCAATGACTGAAACTTTTTTGAAGTAAAATTGAATCATTGTCGTTATAATAAGACATTTGAATATTTTCTTAAACACTTAAAAAAGAAGAGAACTTTTCTTTAACTTCTTACGGTAATTGAATCTCTTCTAAAGTCTTAAACTTTAAAAGGATGCAAATAATATCAGTATTTTTTATTATTTTAAAGTACACATATCTGAAGGTTCCACAAAGTTCTTAAGAGCCATTAATGTGCAATTTTTTTTTATAAAGCAGTTAATTTAAAAACTTTCTTGAGTATATTTTAATACTTAATTTCAGTAGGAAATTGTATAAAAAAAGCAAAAAAAATACTTTCACTTAGATTATAATTTAAAGGAAGAATTTATTAGAAAATTTCATTCAAAAGAGCAATAAAAATAAATGCTACATTATTCTTTTGTTTGTTTCTAATAGAATACTGGCCATTATTTTCATGCTTTGACCTTGGAAACAGCTAATAAAAATAATGTAAATTTTTTAAGTTGATTGCACAAATGATAATAATATTGAATGCTAGGAATTGTATTACTTCATTCAGTTATTTTACTTAAATACATCGAGCTTAAAGTACGAAAGGAAACCTTAAGGAAATCAAGTTATAATATAAATGATTTTTTTATGAAATGTATTTGAATCACTTACATTTAAATTGAATTCTTTTATGCATTATGTAATCATTTCGATAAAGTATATTTCTTTCTAACAAAGCAAATCCAAATTAGAACAAATTATCGTTAGTGTTATGTACCATAATTAAAGTTCAATAATTCACGAGAAGAAAAATATTCGTTTTGATTATATCGAAACTCTTTATATTATCTTTTTAACTTGATATTTTTTTTTATCATAAATACTAATCTTTTTTTCTTGATTTCAAATTATAAACCACGTTTGTAACAAAAATACAATTTTCATTCAAATAAAAACTATTTTGAATTGAGGAATAATTTAAAACAGCCAAATTCCTTTGAAACATTTAATTTGTTACCATGAACATTTTTCAGAAGAATTACCTGTGGGATTAAAATGAATATATTTAAAAAACTATAACCAAATGAAAATTACTTATGAATAATTGAGATGTGAATGGGAAATTAGAAATTTTGCATGAAGTATAGAAATGTATATTAGAATTTTTTATATTAGAGCTTTTAGTTAACGTAGAATCATATTTTTGAAAAGTAATCAAAAATTGAAAAACAAAATACTAGTTTTTTAATTCTTTCTTAATTCTTTTTATTGTAAGAATCCTACTTCATTATTTTGACTTTCCGAGTTCTATATATATATATATATATATATATATATATAATGTTTTTATGTTTTTTTCTTCTTATTCTTGTGTTTCTTTTGATTTTAATGTAGTTGTATGATTTATATATTTGGGAAATATTAAATCACTAAACAGTCAGTTAAATGGAAAAAAATTGCTTAAAAGAATTAACTAGAATAGTTTTAAAAATAGAAAAACTTGTGGAACCTTTGCATCAAACTTAAGTCAAAAAAAAAGATGTGAATAAAAACATTTTTCACAGAAATTTGAAAAATTGCATTAACGTGAACATTTTTTTTTCCACAATTGTAACGAAAAAAAGCTTTACTGTGTCAGCAAGAAACTGAAAAACTTGTGTTATCTCGAAAAAAATAGAATGTCATTCATTATAATAAAAATAAATGTTATGCGTGTTTCAATACAAATGTTTCATTTTGTATCTCAAGCTCACTGAAAGTTATTTTCACAAGAAGCTTACATAGACTTGGGGAGCAAATATCCTTTTATAAAATGTGCATTGATTAGAAACTTGCATAAAAGACAATGCTTAGAATCATTTTTAAATGCAATACACTGAAATAAATACTTTTATAAATGAGTATTTTAATTTAGCAGGTTTAAGCACAGTAATAATATATTTAATAATTCAAATCTTGGTTAAAGTGAAAAACATGTTGTCTAAAAATATTTTGAATGCAACATATAATCTATCTATGCATGCAAAGTTTAATTTGTTTATTATTCTTTATAAATATAAATTTTAGTAAGTCTTCATTCCCAGCTTGTACTGCAAATATTTTTTGATTATAAAACCAAAGTTGTATTAGCTATTAAAATAGATTTTACTTATTTAATAATTCTATAAGATTTGAATTGCTATATTTATAACTGAGTTAAATTAGAATATTAAGTTATTATTTATAGTTACTATTATTTTCACAAAATTCTTAATATTTTCTTGAAACATGCAACATTTTTGTTTAACGTTTTCCTTATATATTATAAAGAAAAGTTTTGTTTCTGTAATTTGCAACAATTAAAAATAAAAAAGATGAAGTATTTATAATTAATTAATTTCTGTATAATAATGATGAACGAGCGAAAATATTAAGATATAAAAAGCTACTATGAAAAAATTTTGGTTTTAGAGCAATGATGCGTTGTGTAATCTTTTACGGTAATATTTATATAAATTTTATTAAGTATGATGCATAGGGCTATAGAACAATTAAAATGAAATTGCATATTCTGTTATATTTTAGAATTATATTTAAAAGTTTTAATACATTTAAAATACTTAAATCAAATATATGCATTTCAGTAGAAAAATAAACTTTTAGAAATGATGAGCAACAGCACAATAGTTATACATGGTAAACAGGAAAATTCTTGCCATTTTAGCCTTGAAATTGAATGAAAAAAGAATAAGTATTCAAATTAGCGTATCAAGTGGTTGAGACAACAGTTACTTGGGAGCAGGAATATCAGTCGTTATAAAAGCATGTCTATCACGTACATTCATCACTCGTAAGTCTTACAGCAGCGAAGAGAAATTTACAAGTCGAAATAGTTCGTTTGCTGTTTTTTGCTTTACAACTTCAAAATAGGCTTATCATCTGCTGCATCAATTCGTCGAACATGTCCAGTGTTTGGGGATAATGCTGTGAATGTATATACGGAAAGATATTGGTTTCACAAATTCAGTTCAGTTCTTGAGATTCGTTCTTTGCAATCACATAAATTATGCTTTGTTTCTGGTTGACTAGTCGTCAAGTAGTTCTTTATGAGTTGCTACTAATGGGACAAAAGGTCACAGTGGACTTGTAATAAGAGCAATTGGAACATGTGCAAGAGGCTTTGCAACAGAAGGAGCCATCAATAGTTAATCGCACGGGTGTACTTTTATTGGTAAATATCGTGAGGCCACGTGTCACGCGATGACCAGGAATACCATACAACAAGTTGGTTGGGAGAATTTGTGACACCCTTCTTACTCACCTGACCTTGCGCTATTGCCATTGCATTAGTTGGATGTGTGAGAACCGCTTATCTTAGAAGTTAGTTTTGATTGCTTATGCAGCCGAACTTTTGAAGCCTTATCAAAGCTCATTGTCTTTCATGATGAATACAATCCAGCTGGAAATAATTTGCTCATATGAAATAGGATCGAAAAGCATGTGAGCGTATATTAATAGTGAATAGAATTTCTATGAAATTTTCCAAATTTGTAGCTTTTGTATAAACATCATTAGTTAATACAGTCTATATTGTCATAATTAAAAACGATACTTTAATTTGTTAATAGTATATAACTTAGAAATGTGTATTCAATGCATGAATAAAATCAAAAGTTCGTTACAAAATATGGAAAATCAAAAATTTTTTTATAATATTGGAAGAGTCTCTATAAATTGTTTAATTAATTGTTACTCTTTCAATATTATAAAATATAAACTAAGAAAGTAAATTAAGAAATATAAATAAAGAATTATTTAAAACATATATTATAAAATATAAAT